>KZ308673.1:218693-232099 GCA_000376725.2 Ladona fulva | reverse complement strand
GCAACCAAATTTATACGTAACATGAAACCTTATTTCCACAATATTTCCTCCGATAAATGAGAACGCTAAATGTAGAGTTGAAGTTTGAATTTTTTTATCGTATATGACCGATTTCCACGTGATTTAAGTCAGCGAGCAACTTTCATACGTCGAAATTTGAAAATTTCGTACATAAGTGTCGCACCTTTCTAAATTGATTACATATCGTTTAAATTAACAATATAAAATTGTTGAGGAATCTATAATATTTATTAATTCATATAATATACGAGCCGGATTGACTTCATATTTTTGTAATCAGGAGTAACACGTAATATTTTGCACATTTGTAGCTAAGGTCAACTATATTATCCTTGTCCTGAGTTATTCATTCATTAATTCATTGAGAGTGTAGCAGAATTAGAGCCAAAACAGCAAAAAAAAATTTCGGTAAATTTGAAAACGATAACATCGTTGTTTTTCTTGGGCAAAAATATCTGGAAATTTCTTAATATTTTTCTGATAAAATACGGTACGATTATATTTCCAAAATATTATTCGCTTTCCATCACGTTACATGGGAATAACTCACGCAAAATTATTATCTTTTAATCCCGCGGTGAAACGGACATGAAAAAAGTCTGAATGACCGGGGTTCGAGTCCCGGTCATGCCGTATTTTTTTCACCTCCGTTTCATCTCGGGATTATTCCTATCCGCACGACTTGTCATGCATCCCTTTCCATGTGTACCATTTCAAATTATACCCCTATTATTTTATTTCGTACAATTAGTAGTTAATATCATATTTTAAATGTATATCCGTCGCAGACAGCGTCCGGAGGGAGTTTGGGGCAATAGGGAACCGCGCCCAGGGCCGTTTGTAGTGGCGAATGGAAGTTACTGTTTATCGAAATGGAAATGCCTGAGAAATTCCCTCGTCTTGGGAATCCTCCAAGTTTCACACATCAATTTTGGATCCTGAATGCTTTGTTGAGTATGAATTCCATTTTTCTCTTGTAAGACTTGAAGTATATGTGAGAAAGGATAGCTTATGTAAGGATGGAGGAAATAGGTTAGAGTAAACAGGATAAATTCTCGGTTTTTAACACCTCCTTCTCTGTTAGCAGCAAAAGCTGAGGGAAATTACGGAAATTGATCAGGATTAAGTCTGATATATCTTATTTTATTCTTATAACGATGTTTTAATTCAGTAGACTTATGAGGTAGCAAATTATTTTGGTCCCCAAAAGTTTTCCAACTCAGGGGCCCTACAACTGCTTAACCCAGGGTGGCATATATTGCCCCTACGGTTTTGCTCTCAAATAACGAAACTTTTCAATATCATAAGGATTCGTAACGGAAATGTTGGCATTATATTTTAGATCATGCATTATTATTGATAAGAAATATAAATACGACCTAGGTTTCGTAGCGTTGCTTCATCATCAGGTCTCACCTTAAAAATAGTTTATAATCTCTATGGAGTGTTTTGATTATATTAAAATATTCGTTGAAAACGGATAATTGAATCACGAATTCTTTATCAGTTTTTTGCACTCTCGTTAGCGATCGAAAAAAAAATGTTATCCGTTCGCTTAGCAAATTTTAAAAGATAAATAAAAGGATTGGCTAAATAAACAGATGCTTCTTGAATGTAAAGAATTCAGTGATATATGGTATGACGACGAGGTTTTCTCAAGATAAGAACAGTATTCTTTGGAATTCCTTAGACGAAAATGTAAATTCAGAAACCTGCTTACTTTCGTATGCAATGATCAAAACAAATTTGTCATAGTTTCTTTTGGGTGATTAAGGGAGGCGCGCTTAGTCATGACTTCTCCAGCCCTGACCCCCGCGGTGCCTTGTTTTCGTCCAGCATTACTAATACGAGTCTATTTTCAATGGGGAAGCCCTTTCCTATTGGTCTAGACCTCTCGAAGTTCAACAGCTGGTCTGAAAACTTTTCGATTGCTTAGTGTGATTGCTGACAGCTAAGTGACAGTGTAGAGTTGTTCTCCTGAAGTGCTTTTTTTTAAAGTGCGGCGTACTCAAGTACCAGCGGATGTTCAGTGATTTCTGTGACTTTATTAGTGATTCCTATATGACCAGGTGATACCAGGATTCAGTCGAAATGCCCCGTAGGTATTTTATTTTACATTTACTTAAGAGTACGTTTGTGGATGTCTACTTAATTTTGTTCTTATTGTTTATTGTGTATTTGTTACCATAGAAACGTTGATTTAGAAGTAATTAAACGAGTGTATCCAAATGGAATAATTTGACATTGCGGGATCTCCTTCAGTAGTGAAAAATGTAAATGTAGAAGTCAGTCAGCTGACGTCGATGACAATTGAAGGTGCAGATGCGTAATCGATCTCGCGCCAAATTTCAATGCTGATTTGTGAACTTAGATTGCATTATACGGATGGAATTGAACTAGATGATAGAAATGAACGTAAATTAAGACCGTGATTTACATTTACATTAGTGCTCCACAAGCCGCCGTATGGCGTATGGCAGGGGTGTGAAAACACCGAACATATTGATAAGCTACCTGATTGGTATTCCTAACGCTATCAGGAAATAGAGAGCATTAATAGCTATCCATTCTCGCTGTAATATCGCGAAATCCCTTTGTCGTCTTTTTCTAATTTCCTTGAATCCAATTAGGTCCGATGATTGAGAAAGTGGACTGGTGCTAATTAAATGAGTATTCATGGAAAATTGAATGAATCCACTTCCTTTGCTAATGTTTTGGGTGTAGTTTTGAATCGAGAACTNAACATTTTTGGGTTTAACAAAGCGAAAGTGCGGTAGAAATGTTATCACAATTATACCGTATCTTTGAATACGACATAGAGAATTCATCACTTAACGAGGTAGCGAAGATATACCAATGCTTTTTCTTACGTTTTCCCTTTCTGTATTTTGGAATTTTAGGCAAAATCATTCGGTGATTATACTCAAAATAATTTCTTTAAGTTATAAGTGGGTTGTATGGCAGAAAACGAAGCACACGAATCATGATGACCATTGGCGTAGCAAGTTTCAGTTAGATATTAATTATCTCCGAATAATTTGCATCCTTCTGTGGCATTGCTTGGCCTTCCCACGATAAATGAAACGGAATCCTTGCGGCAGAAGCTGTTTGATATCGGCAGGCGTCAGAAGCTGCTTGGTTAGGGATTGCTCCAGGAAGTGTGCCACATGGATGGAAATTATCGGATTCGGTTACGTCACGTTTTCAAACGTGCTTAACTTCGCGAGCGCTTCCTAAACTCTTCCAAGGTAGTCGGTTCGCAATTCTGGAACTCATTACTGGAATTTAAGAAAAAATCTAGATCGATTAGAACAGAGATGGCTGACATTTCGTCGTAGTTCTGACATTAGATGAAATAAAGGATTTGCGTGCTAATGGTCCGCCGAACGAGCGTGAGGTGCTGAAATTTTGCATTATATTACGTCAGTGATGGGCGAAATATGTTGCTTATTATCAAATAATATTAGTAGTTCGCAGAATCCAAATTTATTTACTGTGGAGTTTAAATGTTTAAGCGAAGATTATATTTTAAGTATGGCACCGTCCGAGTTCGGATAGACATTCTCAGCTGCCACGAAACTATGGCGACGACGTTGAAAATGAACGTGGAAATGACGTTGAAAACTGTTTAAGTCTTCAATGAGAATACGTAGAGAGGAAGCAGAACTTTATTCTTTCTGGGTCAAGTACTTTTCGGAAAAATTTCGCAGACATTAGAACTTAAACATGCCCCGTACATCACCACTCTTTGATTTACTTCAGCTGCGAATACCCACGATTCATAAACCTCTTCCCCCAGTTACCTCACTTGAGATTATTTGTTAATCCACTCGGAAAACGAAGTAATACTAATCCTCTTCCCGGATACCGCCCGAGTATTAACACTGACTTATTTAAACTTGATCCTCCCGCTCCTTTCCTGCTTCATTTTAAATGAAAGGTCTCGGAGACTCCCCGTGCCTTTTGTGGAATGAAATTTCCTCTCGCCAGCCCCGTGCATTATTTATATCTGTCTCTCGCCTCACAACTTCGACTACGCGCTTTGTCGTCCCGAGTCTGCAAACACCGTCCGCGGGGTATTTCCGAAAGCGGACAAACTTCAAAATACTCGCACCGCGAGATACATTAGGTGACTTAGCTTCCGTGGCTATGAAGAATACTTCCACGCCTCAGCTTACAGGATCCAGTACGAGTTATTGCTATCAGTTCTTCACCTAATTTAACTGCAGTTTTTAAGCATTTGTTAATCTTATAAAAAGCTATGATCGGCGTATCTGCTGCGATATGCTCATGAACTCGGTATATCTTTGCGTTATCAAGAATACGGATGACTCGGCTAACAAAGATAATTTCTTCCGGGATCATATTCTTCAACCGAAATCTTTCGGGGTTCTCCGTTAGCAGTAGAAATCTCTTACCTTCAACTAAAGCGAAAGTCTAATATACATGTATCTCCACAAGATAAACCTGATCATCAAATCAGGTGATTATTGACTAGAATCTCTCGGTGGTATTGTAACTATAAGATAACAAATTAATGAAAGTAACCGTACGGGTTTCTACGTATGTTGCGACAAGGCACACTCCACTGTTTCGCAGGATGGCTATTTTACATTGGTAAACAAAATACTCGGTTCATAAACACAGGATTTCGATCATCACCGCATTATTAACAGTCATATTTTACAGTTAGTTAAGGAATGGATTCTTCTTGCTTTACGAATGGAACAAATTAGAGCTTATGAGGTGATTTAAATCTATTTATGGAAACATTTCTTCAACTATTTAGCTTGCTATCCATAAATATGTAGGAAAATAATAATTAAAGATTTCGTGGGCTACAACGTTTAGTTGGGTGTTTTTTAAAGATGAACCCAAAGAAAGATGAATCTTGATATATTAAGGTCTATGAGAAGTGGGCGTGTCACAATTGGAATAATTGATTATATAATACTTCGCAAACATTTAAAGGAAGAATTACGGATAACTCAAGACGAGAAAGGAATATTTGTAATATTCTTTTCCAATTTTCAAATAGTTCTGCGTGTTTTATTGATACTTCCGCAGACAACTGCTGCTAAGATACTTAAAAGTGACATGAACTATTGACTCATAATGACCATTCACTGTATCAGCATACGGAATATGCATAATTTACTGTTTTGTGACCAATATAAGCTGGGGAGCAAGGTCATAAAACTCAAAGTCTTGCAAAATCACCTTTATCAGCAAATCATGAAATATATTGTTTTGGTATTTAATTTAAAGAGGTGGCAAATTATGTTCGCATCTGGGCGGCATAGGATGGGTTCGTATTTTTAGGAATTGTTCTAATTTCATAAAAACTATGAGCAAATATCGCTCATTCTGATGGACGTAGAAGCGAAGGACTTTACCGGCGGTTTTCGAATAAATACCCGATTATCACGATTTTAATCGTGCAGTAAATGAGCAAAAAAAGTTGCTTAAATTACAAAATTTACCGATGAAAAGTTTACTTTTGTCAAACCATTACTGTATTAACTTTTATTATTCCTCTCGTATCATGGTGAGCTATGGGGATCTCGAGTCATTTAGTTAAAATAACGCTATTCTTCCATTAAGTAATTCCATTCTATTCTTGTATATGCGTGAATACCATAACAATCTCACCGTAATTAAGTATGATCACTATGGCAATATTTAATATATTTTATACTGCATTTTAATTACCAAAGTAAAATAACCATCCGGCGAAACAGTGGTGTGTGCCTCAACATGGATAGAAAGACGTACAGTTACTTTCATTTTTTATCTCGTGGCACACAATAGAGTGAATAGAGATCTGCCATCACATGATTTAATGATCAGAATTATCTTGTTTAGATCGATAAAGATTACATTATCGTTTTTATAGAAGGTAAGAGATTTATATTTGTAAATGCTATGAAAATCCGTGTCGAGGATTATTTTTCTGCCGTAAATTTTCAATGATTAGGGTAGGTACTTTGTCAGCTTTTAAGGTTTGTGTATATGTATTATATATTGTATTGTGTTATTGTATAATATCTAAGGGCAACTTTTGCTTTATGTCAGACACATATGCATGACCAAAGGTGTTTGTATAGAAAATTCTGCACGTTGATTTCTGGTTCCATAACGGCTCGCTTCATTTTCGGGCCCAAAAATTTCAATTTAAACTCCTGGAAAATTTAAAATGAGAATGGGGCATAATTATACTGAAGAATTTGAAAATAAAACTAATATATTCAATGCTCTTAGAAAGAAATATGGCTTAGAAGTTCCATCATCACCAAACCTTCTATAAAAGAGATGAGAAGTAAAAATGTAGTTAAAATATATTTCTGATGTATAGACCCTTAGATTAACAGTTTATTGTTTCCCCGTTGGGTCATGTGGCTGAGAAGAAGTGATATTCCAGAAATATGTGTTCGCTGTTTTACTTTTAGTTTGTTTTTCATTCACCCATGGTTCACCCATCAATAAAATGCCTCGATAGCAGGCTGTGCGAAAGATTTAAAGAGACTGTGGAGTAAAATTAAGATATTTGTATGAGAATGGTAACTTATGGTAACCCTAATGTTTGGTAATCTCAGAAGTTATCCAGTTGCTGGGGATAATGTTATGCTATTATTAATTTCTTATTAGAGTAGAACATAATTTATCCGTGCAACAGAAAATTTTTGGTTTTTTAATTTAGCCAGCCTTATTATTTTCGGTTCAAGAATTTACATAGATTCATCAAGCTTAATGCAGGTTTATATTACGAAGGTTAGATAGAGTTCGGAAGCTCAGCTTCTTTCATATGAGTTAATTCTAATGGGTTGAGTTGGGTAAATTATCTAGGGTGTAATACCAAGATGTTTTCACTGTCATCTCTTATCACTTTGTTTGGATACACTAAACATATTATGTAACAATTTCGAAGTTTAAGAGACGGGAGGATTGAGGGATAGCAATGAAGAAAGATTGGTACAAGCTGGTTAGATGGAAGAGAAAGTATGGATAGATGAAGAGCGTAATTGAATGCAAGGAATACCGAGGAGAAGGATGAAACTAAGGATGGGTGTTGTTCGAAATGAGAGGTCAGTAAAAGAATTGTAATAAAGGGAATTGGAACCTAGCAGGCATAGGTGGAAGACTCCTTTATCTAACTTTAATATACTTTTATTTACTGCTTATCCGAAATTATAGGTAATGGAGAAATTGCATCTTTTATTTAATTTTCTCACTCCTGTTTACGATAGCGATGATATAATCGTTACTGAGGTTCTCATTCTGATTAAAGGCATTCATTTTGGCAATCCTTCATCGGAGACAAATGAAAGGTGTTATTCATATTCATCTTCCTGTCGCGTGTTCTTTTCCAGTCATCATTTCGGCTCAGGGAGGGAAATTCCCAATTCATGGGAAAACCCCACCCAATATCCCACCCAATACCCCACTCCTCATCTCCCGTAGTAAGCCTCATTCCAGAAAGCTAATGTAAGCGATGGTGGGGGGGATGATGTTCGAAGCGGCTCTCGGGCCAAATACTTTACGGATCTGAAGTTTTGTAATTTAATTTATATATTGGCCCAATTAAATTTTAAATATTGCATTATCTCCTGATCATCAAATCAGGTGATTATAGACTAGAATCTCTCGGTGGTATTGTAACTATAAGATAACAAAATAATGAAAGTAACCGTAAGGCTTTCTNTCTCCCGTAGTAAGCCTCATTCCAGAAAGCTAATGTAAGCGATGGTGGGGGGGATGATGTTCGAAGCGGCTCTCGGGCCAAATACTTTACGGATCTGAAGTTTTGTAATTTAATTTATATATTGGCCCAATTAAATTTTAAATATTGCATTATCTCTAAGTTAGTCTCCTATCGCCATTTCCTTTAATAGCAGGAAACACTGCCTGTGATTCTTATATATATATGGGCCGGGATTCCGAGAATTTCCTCGTATCTTATCAAGGTTGACACGCTCTAGCTGTCTTTCATTGTGCAGCTCGCGGAACGTCCCTTTCATTTGTTTTTTAAAGAGACACCGAGTTCGAAACGGTCGCGCTTTAGAGACATCATCTGGAGATCCGCACCCCCCCCCCTCATATCGCAGCATCCTATGGACCGCTTCACCTTGACATTGCTCCTTTTGCTACTCGATCGGCGCTAATACCACCCCTTCCCGGCCCTTGCAATCCCCTCGGTCGCACATCTGTTTTTTCCACACATTGAAAAATTCCCCCCGTTCCGATCCCCAAAGACCCGAATATGCACTCGCATTCGCCCGTCGCTCCCTTCTCATATCGATCCGTCTCTTCCTCACTCCTGCAGACAAAATCAGAGGCGCATGCTCCGGAGTCGTTCGCCGTAAGACCGTAGAAAATGGACCTTCTATCGGCGCCACCTCTCGCGCCCACAAGGGGACCAAATCGCTGTCAGAGCGTCGCGGCGTCCGGGGGCGCGGCGGAGGTCAACCAGGCCGTCGGGAGAAGTACAACGTGGTCGAGGACGAAGAGGGACACCTCTGGCTGGCCAGGGAGCAGGAGCTTCTGGTGATCGCGGCGCCCATCTCTCCCGAACTCGAGGACGACGTTTTCTTCAAGGAGGAGGTGAGACCAATCCCCAAGTCCGGTGGTAACACCGCCAAGAAGAAGTTTAAGCGGTGGAGGAGTAGGTTCAGCGAGCGGTGGACGAGGAAGGGTTCGTCCTCCTGGCCTAAGGTGGTGAGTTCCCCAGTGTTGAAACGCGTGTTCTCTTTGAGGGGTGGGGCCCGGGGTAGCGTAGCGGCAGAGTCCGTCAGCCCCCGACTAGTGAGGTCCAAAGGACATCTCATCGGACTTGATTTGTTGGAGTCTCCTCCTTCCCGCTATGACAACAGATGCGATTGGGCGATAGCGGAATATCTGAGGGTCAAAGTCGAGGATGATGCTTTCGACGGGTGCCGGACACCGGGAGGGGCCCTTCCGCCGAGGATCGTGTACGAAGTTTGGGGCTCTCCCACTCAAAGCGGAGATGCGAAGCTGAGCCACCAGAAGGGCGTCAGATCGGCCTCGCCGCTCCAGAGGGTTCTTTTGGAAGCGGGTTGCCCGTTGAAGTCCTCGTCGGAATACTCCCAGTCCTCCGGAGGACGGCCCTGTTGTAATGGAAAAGTATCCAGTTCTCCTTCCGGTAGTTACTACTCTTTTTCTTCCGGGGATGAGAAATCCCCTTCTTCTCTCGTCACCTTCTCAGCCACTGCCGTAGAAGAGCGATCCTCCAGGAAGAAAGTTCGGCGGAGTCATTCCGGAAGCCCCTGGAGTAGATTTCTTTATCCTGGGAAGGTTTATCCTTTGGAATCCGAGTGTATCAACGTCGAAGAAGAACCGGTGATCATGGGTAATTTACAGGGTTCCGAGGGAAAGAAGGGGGGTGGTAAAGGTTCCGGAGATGGGAAGGGAACCAAGGAGAGTCCCCGGGGAAGAACCGGGAAGCTCCTGCTGGGGAGGAAGTCCCCGGCGAAAGAGCCGCAGAAGTCTAAATCCCATAAGGGAGATACCGACACCTCCCCTGCCGTTGCCTCTAAAGCCCCGATCGTGACTGACTCTTGGAGGCAGGTGAAGCGACTTGAGGCCGCCTCCCGCCAGCCTCCCCCCTCCCTCCTCCTCCACTCCCCCTCATCCGCCCTGCCTCCTTCCGCCCTCTCCACCGCCAGCAGAGAATCCAGCTCCGAGTCGGTGTTCACGGATCCCCTCCTAACTTTCCCGCGTAGTGGCGCTGGCAGCGGGGACAGCATAGTGGTGGGGATCGGGGGTATGTGCGGGGCGACCAACAACGCCGGAGGTGGAGGCGGCAGCATAACCAGCAGTTACTATTCGGACGCCGGAACGTTGTCGAAGGAACCGACGGAGGAAGCGGGTTTGGATAGAGCTAATGGGACAGAGGAGTCCTCAGAGATGGTACGGTGCGGCGAACCGCTACCCGCCGATGGCCCGTGCGTCCACGGCTCTGAGACTCTGAAAGGAAGCGCAGAATACTCGATGGTGCCGGAAGCAGTCGGAGGAAGGGAACCGCGGGCTCCGTCGCCGGGGTCATCGGCGAACATGTCCGTCTCGGCGGATTCGGCCACCTTAACCCGTCTGTTGGGTTCCCAGCATTCCCAGAAGGTGCCGGATCAGGAGCCTCAGTGGAAGACGCACAGCTTGGACGCCCTCGACGAGGAGGACGATGGGGCCCAGAAGGGCAAGTCGAAAAGTGCGGACGCTTTGGAGGAAACGAACGTTAATGGAGGTGCGAAAGGTGTTGGGGTCGCCGGAGTTTCCAGGACGCTTTCCAGCGGCACTTCCTTCACCCTCAGCAGACACCGGAAGGTTGAGCTGCCCCCGGCGAGGCTTCCGGAAGGTGTGACGAAGGATATGCTGACGATGAGCGAGCTGTCTCTGCTGTCCGGTGAGTACTCCCTATGTTTATGTTTCTCGCGCCCATTTTCATGTTCGTATTTGCCGCTGCGCCTTTTCCGTCGCTTTTGTTTCTGCACAGGCGCGGTGCCGCACCCGCTGAGTAAATCCGGTTGCGTTTTGAATGAGTTAATTGTCGCTTACGATGGATTCACCTAGGAGGTGCGACCACCGTGAGGTGAATACGGAATCACCTTATGAACGTTTCTAAACAGGTTTTTAATGCGCTTAATTTATCGTAGTAAATGTAAAAATGTCGCTTTTGGTAAATTTGCGACGAAAGAAAACAATGGGAACGGTTATGACTTGAAATTTCCATGAAGGCTCACCTGAGGAATGTAAACAATTTGTTTCAACCAGCTATAAACAATGTTACACAAAATTATTTTTAAATCCTCCTTGAAAGAAATGCAGTATTTGAAAGTGGCGTATATGCCGCGAGGAGTGACTGTTAATTTATAATTCGTAAGCAATTGTAGCAATCGCTGTCGTTTAATGCTGCAAGTTTGAATATATTTCATAATCTATTATAAATGTATAGATAAACCAAAACATCATTTCTATAAATTAGTACTAATGCTATGATTTTACTATAAATTTAGTCGTCTTTATGTATTTAATCTATTTACTGAATTCGATCAGCGTTTTAATTGACAGGTCAGTCGTTAATATATCTTTATATGCCACAATGAGAAAAATATTCATCGTTCTATTATACTGTATACATTCTTCTTCGATTTTTTTGTGTCAGAGGTTCTCATCCGAAATACCTCAATGATTCTTTAAAGTATCGGAAAATCTCTGTTGTAGTTTCAAGTGTTTTTAATGCTTTATTATCTACACATTGATTTTGATATTTTTATTTCGAAAATTTCTTTGGTTTACGGTATTTTGGAATTAAAATATCAAATAGTTTGATATTCCCTCGTGGAGTTTTCTTGTCAATAGATTAGAATTCAGACTAAAGCCTGCCAAGAGTTCCCTTAAGTTTGTCTTTGTAAGTACTCTGCAAGCCACCTTTCGGCGTGTGGCAGGAGGTGCATGCACCTTGACTCTACTTCCCTAATCGATTACTTTCGCGTATGGAAAAATGAATTCTTGAATCGATTCGTTCAAGTATCTATTTCCCTGATATTCCTCGTAGTATCAGAACGGTCCATGTAACAGGGAGGACGCATCGGATACATTATCTGTAAACTTGCTTTCTCTGAAATTTATTTAGTACATTGGTTTGACTTCAAACGTGTTTCGTGAAGAAAGAAATTGCTGGGCATGTACGTAACATCGTATGGCGATAGATTCGGATCACAAATGAGCCTTTATATAGGGAATATCTAAGTTGGTTTAAATTAACAAAGGGGTCAATATTGCAAATATGTGACGTTCAAGTCAATTTTCCTCAGAATTCGCTTGATGCGTAACTAAACAAAATCCCTCATTGCATTATCGCTTGATCTAGGTCAAACCTATTTTCAGAACTTGTCTAATAAAGTAAACATCATAATTAACACACTTTCCTCAACGAGATAACTTACTACTCGCTCGGTCAAAGGTCCTCTCAGCGTAACGCGTCATTTATATCAATGTGATGCGTTTTAATTCACTGCTTTTTACATCGCCGCGAGTGATTTTTGCTCTTTCGTACGGAAGACCTTGCGAATTACGCATGGACGAAGGCTCAGTGATGTGGCTATTGATCACCATGGAGATACAAGAAGTCGTTACCTCAATTTTCTTATTAGTAATAGATGAATTAACAAATAAACTCAATTTGGTAAACAATGCTTTTGTCGCGTACATAAATTCGATTCGCTATTTTTTTATTGATCACTAAGGAGTCACAAGACGTTGTTACCTCAATTTTCTTATTATAATAGATGAATAAAGAAATAAATCAATTTAGTAAACAATTTTTCGTCGTAAACATCAATTATATTCAATGTATGTGATCAATAATGAAAGATATTGACAAACCCAAAGTAATTGAAATTCTCAGACTGTGTTTTCTCTTATATTGTTGATTTTATTGTAAATTAGTTCACACTAATCAAATTTTTGAATCGCATATCCCAATGATACTTATGCTGAGGGAATTTCTACTGATATATCAAATACAGCGAATGCCATTTTTATCCGAACACCCGTTTTTTTTCGGAATACACTCAATTTTTTAAGAGATCAAATATTTTCTTAATTCTAAAAAAAAATGTTACAATTAATCAGATTTCGGTAAATTAGAAGATTTTCACAGTGCGTGTTCGTTTGGAAACTTTTGTTTCATTTTTCAAGTAAAACGAACATAGTTTTTCGCGTAATTTCTTGGAACGTTTGCTATAGATACCGGTGTTTTTCTGTAATTCAGGCAATAAATCTAGTTGAATATGACTGTATTCTTTTAATGTTAATGGCTGCTAATTCAATGGCCCGCAATGGAGTATTTAATTCCTCTCTATGGTTTGGATCATTTCATAAGTTCAACGATGAATGATACCTATATCATCGTTAGTGAAGTAATTTTAGCTTTACTTTGCATATTTGGAATTCACGATTTGTTATCGCTAATGAGCTGGCATTTTAGTAATTCGGTTTCGTTATCAAGTCCCGTTTCGTATTTTAATAATATGGTGACAATTTAAGAGGACATTTACGGAATTCCCTTTAAAAATATTGCTGAGGCATTTGAAATGATAGGCATAAGCATGGACGCGATATCGACTCGTTAACGAGACATAAATATTCAGCAATCTCATCGGAATTTAATTATTTACAAACGTTAGCATGTATGTAATTGCTGCAATAACTCACAACGCCTTCTTGAAATCGTAAGTAATTCTTCCCCAAAAGACAAATTATAGTTAAGAATTATAAATTGTATTTAATTATAAACACAACCCATTTGTTTCGCTCACTGAAGCTATTTATTTATTTACCAAATTTGGCCTCGGAAAGACACAAGTCTG
>KZ308673.1:185050-205199 GCA_000376725.2 Ladona fulva | reverse complement strand
CCATTAAATAACCTTACACGAGTCAGGTTCATTAAATTAGATTGAAGAAAGGGGTGCATAAATGACTCCCAGTCCAGACAGCTTACTTTGAATCGGCCATGTCATATGTAATTTATGTACCCTATGATTCATATATGATATATTTATTTATTTAAGTTATGTCATAAAAATGAATACAATTCAAAACAAAGTATAAAATGTATACATAGCAAAATACATTAAATTCTCATGATATCGAAAAGATTAGCACAATCTTGTCCGGCTATCTAAAATTACAATTACATTTACACATTTCAGAAAATAATAGACATTTTATAAGCTTCATATTACAGAGTTATACCTTAATAAAACTTTTCCATAAAATTTACAAATGATCCGAGAAAAGCAAGAAGAAGAAACAAAAATCATTGTTAATAATTAGAGAGTATGATAAGTATTGCATGGGCCGCAAGGTCTCAGTGAGGCATACTTTTAAAATATTTACATAAGATTTATAAATGATGAGATGAGAGTAAAAGTATATAAAATTATTTTAGTTTGGACTATATGACAGGCATTACATACAACAGAGGTATATTTTTTGCAATGTTTACACGAGATTTACAAATAATCAAAAGAAGGTGGAAAAATTGCATAGCATATAATATAAAACAAGAAATATTCCAATACAGTAGCCTTCATGTGGTCATATTTAGTAGGTATATAGTATACATTTTTACTTTAAGTATTGAATTGTATACATTTTATTTATTTATTTGAAGATACTCTGCGATTTGGCCATCAGGCCAGGTGGCAGAGGACTTTTGTCCAGAGGACAGAGTGACTTTTACCAAAGTTCGTATAATCGTGATGCTCAGCAGTCGTCCAAGACCCCAAGAAAATATTGGCTACATTTTCATTCGGCTGGTATTCTCAAATCTTACGAACTTTTTCCATTTGCGTTAAATCACGAACCGCTCGTTGAGGATGTATCCACCATCTGTCTCATGCATCGTTTTCCTGCCCACAATTTTATCCTCTCAGCATGTGATACATCACACTCATCCTCCACCTTTACAGAGAAACTTCCTTGTATCCTCTCTTTCCCCCATCGCGTATTGTCCCGTCTCCCTTTCTTTGGCCTTCTCCTTTTCCCGGAAGAACAACCGCCCACAAGTCCTCTCGTACCACGGAGGAACATCTGCCGCGGATTCAAGAACCGTGCACTCCCACCTTCTCACACCTTCCCTCCCCTTATAAACTGATTATTTTCCGATGTGGTTGTGTTTTTCGGCGCCATTTCCCGTTCGGATTCCCTTTGTTGTCGCGGGTCGACGGGCTAAACGGTTTCCATTGTTGGGCCGGTCTTCATTGTTGATGGGTTTAATGCTCCCTACCGACCGAATGTTGCGCTGGGAGATGCGTGGTGAGAGATTAAGGTGATGAATTTGAATTTTCTAATGTTTTCCTATCAATGTCTTACTGAATTCGAGCTATAGGCAAGGATACCATTGTAGAGGAGGTTGTCATTGAGTATTGGAAGTGTGTGTAGATTATTAGATAGTGATGCTGGTCTCGGGATTTGTTCTTATCAATGTCTCCCTGAGCTTGTCGTATAGAAAATTTCAGATTGCAGTCCATTGTATGGACATTTCCTCCCCGTCGGTGTGCCATGACGTAGGTGTGGCACGAGTTAGCTTATAGTGTCCCGCGAATTATCTTCAGATATCGCATCAAATATGCGAATTATTCTGGGATAATTCTTTCTTTCAGTGGTAATTTTCAATACTAAATAAAATTAATTAGAACTAAACATCCAACAAACATCAATCATAGCCAAATGTATAACATATAAATATGTTATTATTATATTATTATTATTACATGTTGACATTGTTTCGTTTCGATTGTTCTGCTGGCTCAGAGGAAACTTGGTCTTTGTGAGCGATAGCATGCGGTATCTTCGGTCAATGAAAATCTTGATTCTACATAATGTATACTCTGTTACAAGTTTATCGCTTCCATCTCAAGAATGGGTTTCGACTGGAATGTTTCCATGGCCAACTGTTGTCATTGTTGAGCTGGGTATGTTAGAGATATTTATACGTGGCGGGGGAAGGCGTTTTTTTCTTCTTGAATAAGTGAGAGAAGAGAAAGGAAACATCGTCCCTTCCTTTTTCTCTATGATAAAAGTGGGTGAGAAGAATAGCAAGGAGTCCATGCTTTTCTGGAGTCATAAACAGACTGAATGAATAAGTTGAACCTAAAATTGTAATGAAATTCATCTCTTTTGTTAACAGTACCTCACAATCCCTACAAAATGATAGATTAATAATCAGACTTAGCGATAATGCCCTGTTTTCTAATTCGTGGAATCGATTGTCGACGATAACCGAGTCGAAAGTGATGGAAAACAGCATATATTGCCTTCAGGGATATGATATTCAACGAATTGAAGGAGTAATTGGTCCCACTAGTAAGGGAAGTATCTTAATTCTGTTAAGCTTAGATTAATCTTTCTAAGGCCCGGTATTACAATCGATAGTTAAATCTGATAGTTACTTAACCTGAAGGTTAAGCTTAACCTCCAGTTAGCGACATGGCCCGTATTATAAAACTTTGTAAACTGATGGTTAGTTACCTACCACTTTAACTAAAAGATGCCTTGCTCGNGTGCGGTGTGGAAAAAATCTTTACAACGGAAGGTTGAGAAAGAAAAACCCAAGTTGCGGGGAAACACCCACAGAGAAGGGGGGTGAAGAAAACCAGCGAAAACACAGTAAATGCATATGAAGTCAATATCTAAAATACTAAATTTAAATAGCCGGTAATCGAAAATGTGAACAAATAAATGAAGATCGAATTATAATCTATAAAATGCAGAGAATGTAAGTTTGAAAGTTTCGTAGAGTTACAATATGAAATTACGTATCTGAAGATAACAATAGTTCGCTTGATTAATTGAATGAACACAGTTCCAAAAAGTAAGATTATATTATTGCTAATGGTCATTTTTCAGTCAGAAGTACTCGTTGAATGGGCAATACTCATGTCGGATCTTTACGTCATCCTCGTCATTGAAAGTCTGAAATGTGCATATAAGGAAATATAATATTCAAGTAGTAGTAGTAGTTGTCGTCAAATATACATTTAAATTGTTGAAATTACAAATCTTTTTGATTTATTTATAATGTCTGATGTGGTAGCATTAACATGTACATGTTTTAAGTAAATTTCGTGTTTTAAATATGCGTATTAGAAGAAAAATCGAGAGCGTCAGTGCCAGAACTTTGATAATCTAGCCGCTCCCAGTAGAATCATGTATTACCTTGATCTGAACAGTTACGTAACGTTTAAAATTGCCGCGGAACTACATCTTTCAGTTCTGGGAAAGGCTGAATATTAACACACTGGATGTTTGAAAAGAGACATTCTCATATAACCATCTCGTCTGTCTTTTCGGGGTAAACATACTATCCTTGTATAAATATTTCCATTCCTTCCTTTGTTTTCTTTAAATTTGTTATTCTGTTCTTTAACTCTGTTATTATTTTCTTTTGGATCTTGTTCAACTCTCTCAACAAGTTTTTTCCTTGGATTTTCCCCTGGATGCAATTCTCCGTATTATTTGCACCTTTAAATTGCGTTCAATGGATGGTATGTACATACAATATGTTAAAAAATGGAGCATTTTTCATTACTCTTTGGTATTGGATACGGAATAATTTATCTTTCATTTAATTTTGTCTCGGTTGTGGTAATATGAAAATTACTGAGGCATGAGTGATCATGAATAATAGGACTCACTTTGATCGCCCCTACAATCGCCTCGTACAATCCTCAGGGCCAATGTGGTTCGTTTATGTAGTCTTTCTCCACTTATTGCATTCCGGCTCAGGGAGGAAAGACAGGGCGAATTACCTCACTCCTCATCTGCTCTAGTCGCCTCATTCCCTTCTCAGAGCTATTTATTTCTGATTAGGGTGAGGATGCGGATCCATCATGAGTACGGACTTGTGGTTTTATAGCCAAACAGAAGTGCAAAGTTGAAAGAATCGGTCCAGTTTTCCTGATTTTTCATGTCCATTTAAAGTAAGTTTCCTTTGGTACCAAGAAGGAAAGGGGTTATACCGTCATTTAGAATCGTCTCTTATAATAACTCCCCAGTAGCTTTCATTGACGGCGATGGGTGTTCAGGGCGTTGGGCGTTGTGCTTTAAAAGGTGTTCCGGTTGACATTCGTTAAAGAGGAAGCCCTCCTCGGTTGACCCAATTAAAGCGCGTTCACTCCCAAGGTTCATGCGGATGCACCGCGTGGGTGGGTTCGCTCTCTCTCTCCGCCAGATGGCGCACAAATTTTACAAGTTCAATTATGATTGTCTTTAGTGATTTCTGTTTGAACTCCACATTGAAAAACACTCAGAAGGGAAATTTTATTAGGTACTTATTTATTTCCCTGAAATTCTCGAATTAGTCGGCCAATACCTGCTGTAGAGACTTCTTTAATTTGCTCGATAACATTCCATTGTTGACTCCTTTGTTTCGGGTAGATTTCAACAATCCCGGCGTTGATTGTTTCGCAACGCCGTAATTGTTGCAGCACGTATTTGTCTCACGATTTTAATCCGTTTCATTGTTTCGTATACCCGCTAAATAAATCTTAATAAAACACTATTTCTGTGTTGTTATAAGGGAGAATAAGGAATTGAAATGCTGATTTAAGGATAATAGTGCTCCATCTCTTCATTGTTACTTAATTTACACTTGTTATAAGCTTAATTTGTTACTTTTTATGTTTACCTACGATATAAAGTTCAATATCTAAGCACAATGAGCAAAATTGTGCTGTTGATTGTTATTCTTCGTGAACCTCATACCTTGTTAGACTGAATCTGATCCACCCTGGTTGGTTGCAGTGCCCTGAGAGGTTAAGACACTTGGGTGCCGTCGTTTGTTGACATCGGAGGCAACCATTGTTTCCATGTTTACACCATTTATCTTAACACCATCTTTAAACCATTTTGCGGAAATATTAGTTCCTTTGTCCAAATTTCCACGATTCTTCTCATTTATTTATACCTTTTTCGTACACACACATTAGTACGATAGATAAATTTGATCTAAAGGGGTTGCATTTTCGTTTCGATCGATAAACTTGATCCCGTTTCTCTGTTTAAGTGTGTTTTGCCCGTAATGATGTTCTCGTGGATGGTGAAAATCGTCATGGGAACGGAGCTTCTCAATGGAAGATCGATACGAAGATTGGAAAGGTTTCTAGCTCAGCGATCCCGTTCTTTTCCGCTTTGTAGAACGTGAGATTGCACTTCTTAAACGGATGAGAAGAATGATTTACTTATGCTTCTCTCTGTATTGTTCATTGGTTTGATTCAATATTCGTACCGTGTGATATAGCTATCCACCGCAAAGTTTCCTTTGTAGTTTCCGTTTTGTTTGGTAATAGCACTTTGAGATTTGAAACAAGAAATATTCGGTACTTTCTGCTTTTGTATATACCAAATCAATTGCAGATACATTAATAAATTACTAGAATTGAAGGATAGAAAAGTAAGGTAGTTAGAATTAAAATATAAAGATTTTATAATAGGATTTTTAATAGGATTCACGTGGCCTACGCGATACACGGTTTGAGTTTGGTGTGAAAATTAAAGTTAATATTCGTTTAAGAGACTAATGGGTAAGAAACACAGTATAGCTTAAATTTTAGAAGTGAAGCTAATTTTATAATTATAGGCCACTATGAGTGAGGCTAGGGGAGTTGAGATTCCAGAATGTAGGCACTCCATATCCTCATGGTGACTGATTTTACTATTGCTTAAAACTTGATTTGTAATTTACATCGTTATCTTAAATGCAGAGAAATATAGTTACGACTGATAGATTATTTTCATTCTATGGAAGCATTCTGCGAAATGATTCTGTATTTCATGAAAATATTTCGTGTTCAAANTTCTAATTCCAGAATATAGGCACTCCATATCCTTATGGTGACTGAATTTACTATAGTTTAAAACTTGATTTGTAATTTACATCGTTATCTTAAATGCAGAGAGATATAGTCACGACTGATAAATTATTTTCATTCTATGGAAGCATTCTGCGAAATGATTCTGTATTTCATGAAAATATTTCGTGTTCAAAGCTCTTTTTGGAAAAAAAACAAAGGCACTGCTTTTAATCATTAAGACAGCATAGCCACAAAACTGTGAAGTTAAATGTTATATTGCTCATTATCTAACACAAAATTATATCAAAAATGAATAGCAAGCATTCAAAACTTCAGCAACAACATACGTAGTAAATTGGAAATAACGTTAAATTTATTACAAGAGCAAATTAACCAACAATTGTAATAATAAAAAAACATTAATCGTAGTCAGTTGTTGACATTGTTCCTTTGTGTAGTCCAGTAGAAAATAGGTCTTTATGAACGATAGATAGATAGAGATATATTTCCTTAATTAAAATCTTGACTGGACGTACTATGCGTCATGAAATAAAAGTATGGTTTCCATCTCAATAATGGGCTTCGACGAGAATGTTTCTAGGGCAACTGTTGTCTTTGTTGAGCTGGCTACGTTGTAGATATTTACATCAATATGGCGGGAGAGGGCGATTTTTTCCTCCAAAGTAATTGAGAGAAGAGAAAGGAAATAAGGTTTGTTTTTCAAAACAGGAGCAACGATTGTTAAAACTCGTTTCGTCGGTTTTTATCGCGATTGGTCGCTCTCATTTA
The DNA here is from genome assembly GCA_000376725.2 of Ladona fulva. Lineage (NCBI taxonomy): Eukaryota > Metazoa > Arthropoda > Insecta > Odonata > Libellulidae > Ladona > Ladona fulva. The sequence continues at coordinate 198,467 of KZ308673.1, read as the reverse complement.
CGAGACAAAAGCTTTCGCTCTGCGCTGAGTGCCTAAGGGCAATGCCTCAGGTACATGCATATCTCACACTCTAATGTTTTAAGTAAATTTCGTGTTTTTAATATGCGTATTAGAAGAAAAATCGAGAGCGTCAGTGCCAGAACTTTGATAATCTAGCCGCTCCCAGTAGAATCATGTATTACCTTGATCTGAACNATTTATCGCAAGAGTAAATTAACCAACAATTGTAATGATAAAAAACATTGATCGTAGTCAGTTGTTGACATTGTTCCTTTGTGTAGTCCAGTAGAAAATAGGTCTTTATGAACGATAGATAGATAGAGGTATATTTTCTTAATTAAAATCTTGACTGGACGTACTATGCGTCATGAAATAAAAGTATGGTTTCCATCTCAATAATGGGCTTCGACGAGAATGTTTCTAGGGCAACTGTTGTCTTTGTTGAGCTGGCTACGTTGTAGATATTTACATCAATATGGCGGGAGAGGGCGATTTTTCCTCCAAAGTAATTGAGAGTAGAGAAAGGAAATAAGGTTTGTTTTTCAAAACAGGAGCAACGATTGTTAAAACTCGTTTCGTCGGTTTTTATCGCGATTGGTCGCTCTCATTTACGAGACAAAAGCTTTCGCTCTGCGCTGAGTGCCTAAGGGCAATGCCTCAGGTACATGCATATCTCACACTCTATTCCTTAATAAGATTACTTCCATGCTTTGCCACGTTGGAGAGAGCTTGTTTGGACGTGAATTGCTGCATTAAGAGGGGACTACGCTTGGTATGTCATGCATTATTACCAGGGCGATTTACCTACAAGTTTTAATTTTGTCTGCCTGTCAAACTTTAAACAAAAACTTGCCATTGTTTTGGTAGTAGAGATATCAGTGAATTTTGGAATAATAATAACAAAAACACCACAACCACCTACAACAATAACAGCGACAACAACAATAATAATAATTTAAATTAATAATTCTTTATTTCTCCAGTAGAAATACATGTGACATTTCTGTAAATTAATTCATTTTCAATACAAAACATTGAAAAATTTTACAACATTTCACATACTTTTCAGCTTCCTGAATGATGAGTTGACTATCATTTATAATTCGTCAATAGATACAAATTTGTCTTTGAATCTTATGAAATCATGTTATAGGAAGAATCCAAAGGTAACAACCATTCGGATTGGTGGTAAGAGTAGTAACGTTGCCTCCAATTTGACTCCACCAGCCTTTCTCGATTAACAAGTAAAGATCAAAGAATAACACCGGGCAGTTAGAAATGTAGGGTAGTTTCACAGGGGGACGTTACCTAACGTTACATTAGTGGGTCCACACGGAATAGTGCCCGGAGGCCATCCGTGGTCGCCGCTAAACACAATTCGATAGGAACTGGAGGCTTAACAGCTGGAGCCAAATTTGCATCCAGAGACTTAAAGAGATGATAAGAGAGAATGCAGTGCTTGAGGTGAGATGCTGTTTTCTGCAGAGAACAGGATGCTGTGGTAATAGAGAGGGAGTGGGAGGAGGGATGCTGTACTATCTTCTGCAGTGGGAAGGAACGTTTTCAAAGAAGGTTGTTGCTTGCCTTTAAAGTTGCGGCCTTGCTCTTAAGAAGCTGACAGGGAAAGGACCAGTGTACATGGTGATGGAATTTCCGCTTTGTTTTTCCCTCTGCTTTTTCTTCTTCTGCTCATTTCCTCTTCCATTAAGGCCAACCTCTCATTCCGAGAATTACTGCGAGGGAAAGACATTCGAGTTGGGCAACGCAGAAATGCTGTTTGAGATATGAAGTCGATCGGGCAATTTTCATAAAAAAATAAATTGAAAAGTCGTTGATTATTGTAGAAAGCGTGATATTTTGTGGCAATAAAAATGCTTGTCTTGTTTTTCGATCCGCCAATTATTGGATTAAAACAAAAATATATTAGTTCTGTTTGAATTCTTTAAATAGGCTCATCAGATTACTAAGGAAGATATTTCACTACCAAGGTAACCCATTAAATAACCTTACACGAGTCAGGTTCATTAAATTAGATTGAAGAAAGGGGTGCATAAATGACTCCCAGTCCAGACAGCTTACTTTGAATCGGCCATGTCATATGTAATTTATGTACCCTATGATTCATATATGATATATTTATTTATTTAAGTTATGTCATAAAAATGAATACAATTCAAAACAAAGTATAAAATGTATACATAGCAAAATACATTAAATTCTCGTGATATCGAAAAGATTAGCACAATCTTGTCCGGCTATCTAAAATTACAATTACATTTACACATTTCAGAAAATAATAGACATTTTATAAGCTTCATATTACAGAGTTATACCTTAATAAAACTTTTCCATAAAATTTACAAATGATCCGAGAAAAGCAAGAAGAAGAAACAAAAATCATTGTTAATAATTAGAGAGTATGATAAGTATTGCATGGGCCGCAAGGTCTCAGTGAGGCATACTTTTAAAATATTTACATAAGATTTATAAATGATGAGATGAGAGTAAAAGTATATAAAATTATTTTAGTTTGGACTATATGACAGGCATTACATACAACAGAGGTATATTTTTTGCAATGTTTACACGAGATTTACAAATAATCAAAAGAAGGTGGAAAAATTGCATAGCATATAATATAAAACAAGAAATATTCCAATACAGTAGCCTTCATGTGGTCATATTTAGTAGGTATATAGTATACATTTTTACTTTAAGTATTGAATTGTATACATTTTACCGAAGTTCATATAATCGTGATGCTCAGCAGTCGTCCAAGATCCCAAGAAAATATTGGCTACATTTTCATTCGGCTGGTATTCTCAAATCTTACGAACTTTTTCCATTTGCGTTAAATCACGAACCGCTCGTTGAGGATGTATCCACCATCTGTCTCATGCATCGTTTTCCTGCCCACAATTTTATCCTCTCAGCATGTGATACATCACACTCATCCTCCACCTTTACAGAGAAACTTCCTTGTATCCTCTCTTTCCCCCATCGCGTATTGTCCCGTCTCCCTTTCTTTGGCCTTCTCCTTTTCCCGGAAGAACAACCGCCCACAAGTCCTCTCGTACCACGGAGGAACATCTGCCGCGGATTCAAGAACCGTGCACTCCCACCTTCTCACACCTTCCCTCCCCTTATAAACTGATTATTTTCCGATGTGGTTGTGTTTTTCGGCGCCATTTCCCGTTCGGATTCCCTTTGTTGTCGCGGGTCGACGGGCTAAACGGTTTCCATTGTTGGGCCGGTCTTCATTGTTGATGGGTTTAATGCTCCCTACCGACCGAATGTTGCGCTGGGAGATGCGTGGTGAGAGATTAAGGTGATGAATTTGAATTTTCTAATGTTTTCCTATCAATGTCTTACTGAATTCGAGCTATAGGCAAGGATACCATTGTAGAGGAGGTTGTCATTGAGTATTGGAAGTGTGTGTAGATTATTAGATAGTGATGCTGGTCTCGGGATTTGTTCTTATCAATGTCTCCCTGAGCTTGTCGTATAGAAAATTTCAGATTGCAGTCCATTGTATGGACATTTCCTCCCCGTCGGTGTGCCATGACGTAGGTGTGGCACGAGTTAGCTTATAGTGTCCCGCGAATTATCTTCAGATATCGCATCAAATATGCGAATTATTCTGGGATAATTCTTTCTTTCAGTGGTAATTTTCAATACTAAATAAAATTAATTAGAACTAAACATCCAACAAACATCAATCATAGCCAAATGTATAACATATAAATATGTTATTATTATATTATTATTATTACATGTTGACATTGTTTCGTTTCGATTGTTCTGCTGGCTCAGAGGAAACTTGGTCTTTGTGAGCGATAGCATGCGGTATCTTCGGTCAATGAAAATCTTGATTCTACATAATGTATACTCTGTTACAAGTTTATCGCTTCCATCTCAAGAATGGGTTTCGACTGGAATGTTTCCATGGCCAACTGTTGTCATTGTTGAGCTGGGTATGTTAGAGATATTTATACGTGGCGGGGGAAGGCGTTTTTTTCTTCTTGAATAAGTGAGAGAAGAGAAAGGAAACATCGTCCCTTCCTTTTTCTCTATGATAAAAGTGGGTGAGAAGAATAGCAAGGAGTCCATGCTTTTCTGGAGTCATAAACAGACTGAATGAATAAGTTGAACCTAAAATTGTAATGAAATTCATCTCTTTTGTTAACAGTACCTCACAATCCCTACAAAATGATAGATTAATAATCAGACTTAGCGATAATGCCCTGTTTTCTAATTCGTGGAATCGATTGTCGACGATAACCGAGTCGAAAGTGATGGAAAACAGCATATATTGCCTTCAGGGATATGATATTCAACGAATTGAAGGAGTAATTGGTCCCACTAGTAAGGGAAGTATCTTAATTCTGTTAAGCTTAGATTAATCTTTCTAAGGCCCGGTATTACAATCGATAGTTAAATCTGATAGTTACTTAACCTGAAGGTTAAGCTTAACCTCCAGTTAGCGACATGGCCCGTATTATAAAACTTTGTAAACTGATGGTTAGTTACCTACCACTTTAACTAAAAGATGCCTTGCTCGAGAATAATTTTCATACCCGTTACCGTGAAGTTTGTTTAAACAATAATGCATCGTAATATTTCCAGCGCATCTTTGGTAGGAAGTTCTTGACAGATTCAACGCATAATTTGATACCCTTATTTTCAGAAACTGGATGCGCAAAGATATAAACATTTTATAAAGAAAAGGTACATTGTATAAGTAAATTTAGTGGAAGAGGAGAGAAACGTGATAAAGAATAAGAAAAGTAACAGTGATATGGAAGCAGCAGACGATTTTTCAATAATAAAATCTTCTTTGCACGCCTAAACCAGGTGGTAAATGATTTTTTGCGTTTATATTTCGTTCACTTGGTGGCATCTACCCAAGTGATGATATTACATATCTATTCATCATTTTAGAAAAAAATATCCTATAATATAACCTTAAAACTCACCTCCATGTATGGTGAAAGCCCATGCTTTAAATCCCAATCATCATTCCGAAACACAATACTTGCATATTTTCGCACCCAATTTACGAGTAAGACATCATAACAGTAGTGTTTCATAAATCAAGTTTCGTGAATAGTTTATTATAGTAGCCCGAAATGCGGTACGTCTGACCATCACAATCATACGATAGACTTTTAAGGAATGCAGCCATGAAAGAGTTTGGGTGGCCGTATGTGCTAAGAGGTGACAATGTATTACAATGTATGTAGGTATGAAAGTGAGGAAAACACCACATTAGCTTCGCCTTCTACTTTCCTCCCCCAAACGAACGTTCTTCTCCGTTCCACGCAGAGAGCGGCCACAAAGTTTCAACTTGTTACTGGTTAGAGGATGTCTTTCAGTCATGTGAATGTGTGATGTGATTCAGAGAATGGATAAGAAAGAGGTGTGATTTTCTTATAGATGAGCAGTAGTTATCGTTGTATTTCCTCTATGAAAAGGAAAATATAGAAAAAAGAATGAGTAATGGTGGTACGTGGAAACAGAAGGTACGTTTGTATATTATTTGCCCTTTGTGGTAGTTTTTTAAAGTGAAGCTATATGTAGCCCTTGTAAATGGAGGTGGTATGCAAGTCAATGCCCAAGAACTTAGTTTAGATCTTAGGAGAAGTTTAGGGCAAAATACATTGCCGTAAAGAAAGAGACAAAAAAGGCCATTACAATGGATTGACATTTGCGGGAAACAGGCAGTGATGCTTTGCATTTCAGTCTACATTAATAAATTAATTCTTCATATCTATTCGTTATACTACTTACTAACTACTACCTGTGAATATACAGCAAGTTAATCTGCATGGTCTCCGATCCTCTTCATAAACTTACCTTTAATTTGTTTAAGTATTATTACTCTTTCTTCAGCTGTTGTTCAATCAATAAATGTTTAAATCTAGTATGCAAAAAATGGCACTTCAAAAGTCTCTTTTTAAAATAACCGCTGTATGTTGATTTAATATATCGCTCATTCAACATTTAGGGTGAATTATATAGTAAGCATTCATGGTGAAAGGTGATAGTAGGTTAATGATTCTCGTAATTTCGCTTTCCTTTTTACAAAAGGGTGTTTCTACGATTTCAACTTCAAATTAAACCGTCCCGAAAAGTAAACTAAAGTATCATAACGTGAAAATCAATAAACTAATATTTTAAAAAATAACTAATTAAGTTTAATATGATACGCGGTATTCTGTTTAAATCTAAGAAGAAATTTACTCATTCAATTTCAAAACATGACTGTCTATGATGATAGAATAACTAAGAACCGCTTATAGTTAATCAGAATTATTGTACTTAAACTACTACGATAAATAAAGGTTAGTATTCTACATTTAAAGACAAAAATACGTTTATTTTACTGCCAATGTTCAACTTTTTATCTCCGAAGTAGTATTTGATATTTAGGTAAATAATTACTAACACGCAACACATATCTAAGGATATTTAGAAGATAAAAAGCCCAATTCATTAGAATTATCTTTATCAAGAATACATACCACCTTAATGAGAATATTAGAAGTATTCTTTTCATAAAATTCTGCCGGTAAAACGTACTTTTTAGAATTAAACTAGCTGAGATGAGGGATTTTTATCGTACTTATCCGCCATCTTGTTTGTAGTTAACTATCAGATAAGGATTTGACCATAACTCAATCTGGTAGTTAAGATAACTAGTACTTTAACTACCAGTTAAGGCTTAACCATCGATTGTAAGACGGATTTTTGAGTTAACCTGGAGGTTAACTTTAACCTCCAGGTTAACTATCGATTGTAATACCAGGCCTAAGGCTTCTTTTTTCTTCTGTTATGTATGTGTCAAGTTATAATGTAGATATGAAAACTGATGGTGGCCGTTAGCTTCTGATATGCGCCGCCAACAAACATAATTACATTATATGACTTGGGTTTCGCAACAAAAGAACACGCTTATCTTTGCTTAGAATTCGTGGAGGGAATTTTATGATGCGTGAGACTGTATCTTTCCGAATCGGATTTTACGGATGCTCGCGCTGATATTACTCAAGTTCAGTTTGACAAGAATACTAATCAATATTAATTTTAGAACAATGATGAATCAACGTGGGACAATAAGCAACACTGAAAGAAATTTTATATAAATAGATTGTTTTCGTATTATTTTTTAAAGGAATAAACGCCTTTTCTTTCAACTCTTCATTTCGCTGGAAAATATAATATATTATTACTATAAACTGGCCTATCTGAAAGGATTTCAACAAAAAACAAACACAACAACAATAATAACAACAACAATAATAACAAAAACAATAATGATGATGATAATAATAACAATGACGATGATGAGGAAGATGATGATAACAATAATATTAATAATAATTATTATTATTAACTGTTTGATTTCAAAACCTAATTTATCATGATTTACTCTTTAAGAAATGCATTTACTGAAATATGCTTATGGTATTGTTACCTGGGCTTCCAGATAGCCAAGTGGGAATCGTGTTCACCTTAGGCGAAAGTGGTCCCGGGTTCGATTCCCGGTGGGGACCTACGTGCTAAGTGACCTCAGCTGTAGAAGCACTTTTCACGATACTACAAGTATTGTTTCCTTTGCTTCCATTTCGCTTTTTTCGTAAAGCTGGCATCTGAAACATAGAAGTAATCGAAAGTAGGTTCTTACTCATGATCCACCAAACAGATTACCCACTGAATCATCATTTATCGATAAGTTGTAGCTCTTCCTCAAACGTTGAATTTTCATCGGAAAACCTTTTTTAAGGAGCAAAATTCACTGCATCTGCCGCGACAATTCCGGATCTTATCACACTGAGGTAAGCATTTAAGTTCCACGAATGTCCTTTCTCTGATTGGCAGTCGTCAATAATCCCGCTAGATCTTCGATAGGAAATCCTGAGGAAGGAAGGGCGTGCCCACGTTTTATCTTCTTTCATTCGAATCCAACACGATTTAGGTGCGACAGTTGTCTCGAAATAGCGATGCTGTAGCTACGCGACAATGTTTTATTAGTCTCCTCATTATCGAAGGATCTCGAAATTTCTAGCGATGCGCCCCATCCGACCTTTCTCTCTCTCTCTCGATTCAAACTGAGAATGGGGGCGTATAAGGTAACCGTGGCAACGGTAGAAATAATGAAAGCTCTGGCAACGGAGGATTAATAGAATAGACTTCATAACAACGGTTAAACTGGGCTTAATTCGGTTCTTTTAAAGATGGAATTGGTTATGTAACTGGGATTCCTTCCTGGCAAGTTACCGTTGAAATCAAGTCATGTATTAGGTTGATGGAATTAATGAAACAATCTCACGTACTAAGGCGCATGCAGGAATGAGTTCACTTATTCTGGTCTCGTTGATGAAGGGTGTACTTTTAATAAAGGGGTTTCATATATTATCGTGGTAACAATGGAACTTTAACAATGGTACTTTAACTATGGTTGTGGATGAAATTAATTGGACAATGGAAGTTGCAGCTGTGTGTTTTTCGTCGGCATTTTGGCATGCTATTCCGTAATATGCTATATTTGTCTTGAATATCAACTTGAAGTCTCTTGTGTAGCATCTTAACATGATATTCGATAAACGATTTATTTTGCTAGTTTTCGATTCGATGTCGTGTTACTATGACAATAGTTTGATCTTTCGACGGTTGGGAATGTTTTGAGGAAACATTCACGTATACATTTTCAGAAAATTTTTGCAGTATGTGTTGGAAAGTCATAGGAATAAGCATGGATGTTGAGATTATAATTAACTATGTGATATTTACATTGAAAATCAATACTTCTCGTATTTACACGTACTTAACACGTAAAAATCCTTAAAAAATGAGAATGATAATATAATTCCTCCCATGCTATAACCTTTTTTTTGCTCAATGGGTTGTTTTGCGGAAACTCTAGTTACGATTTATCTACTTCATTTAAGCCTTTACTGATGAAATTTACGTGTGGCTGGCCTTGGAAGTCAATCTACAACTAATTTGAACGTTTTCTAATAGGACTATTTTTATATCAGGACTTATGATATGAATGCTTGCCTTGAAAACATCCAATATAACTCTCTCAGTCCAAGATTGTCTTAACGATATTGGAAGAATTTTTATTAATTCTTCGACATGTTATCTCTCACTGTAATACACGTTTCCAGACAATTTCAGATGGTGGTGGGACGCGGAAAGGAAGTTTGTAGATTTGTGATGTAAAAACTATGGAATATATGATTTAAGTAATCCCACATAGAAGAAATATCAACATAGCTTTAATTTCTCGGACTAATCCTCCCCTTGACCAGCAATTTAACCAAATGTCAAATATTGTAATATTGTGGTTTTTTAGGTAATTAGCGGTAATTTATATCGCTGAAATGGAATATTTTTACATTTACATTACCATTAAATAATGTGGACATGCTTTAGTTTGCTGGAACTTTTATGCATTAACAATCTAATGATAAATAATCATAAATATTTATCTAATATATAATTGTACAAATAACAAATGATTATAAACAATGCCTTGTAATCAATTTAACAGACGTTTAATTGTTACAATCAGTCGCATTGTTAAGTATATATTTACACTGTATTGTCATCGTTTCAGACATCAACTGTTGGGAATACTCAAATTTCCATTATTGATATTATTTTTGGCCATTGTTAACGATAGCCATTGGTACCAATGGTCATTGTTATCAATGTTATGAATTGTCAACTTAATTTTTATCGGAAGGCCGCACGTACGCAGCATTTGGCCGCATATACAACCCATAGGCCGCGTGAGATACGATCAGGCCGCACTTGAGTGGAGTAATGCCAACATTCAAATAATTCGAAGTCGAAATTGCATAAAGGAAAACGTTTTTAATAACTGAGGGAACCTAAATAGGCATTTTCCATTCATTTTTACTTGGCTCAGTATATGAGACTGTAAAGCAAAATTATTTAAATGCGGGCGAATTGGCAGAATAGAAACAGCCCGCAGGTTCCCCACCTTTGAACGCCGCCGCAAAAGCAGATGAGTTACGCCAAATTGCACGTTTTGAGTGCGTAAGTATGCACTTCATCGCTACCTCGAAGCGAATCTCCAACGAATTAGATTCAGCGATCTAAATGTTAGCTCACACTGGATCACGAGTCGGTCACATGCTACGTCCTCCATTGAAGTTTATTAGAGTCTTAGGCGACGCGTTTTCTTCGGAATAGAAAAATAGAAACCTATCGAAGCAAAGAAGGGGTCGCGCTATTCTCTACCGAGGGCTGACCTTGGTGATTCGAAGGCCGCTATTCATTGCTAAGGTCACGGTTGGAATGCACAAGTCCGACTGCGACTCGCTCCCTTGTGGTGCCGAAACGGGCGAAGGGAAAATCGAAGCTAACAGGAAAATTTCCTCGTCAAAGTAATGAAGGCATTTCCTTAGCAGGCATTATCTGTGAGCTCAAGTCCGTTAACCTGTTTTCGTCTCGGCGTTGCCTTTTTTGACGTATGTACTGCTTCTATGTATGGGACTTCCAAGGCGCGACGACGTAAACCTGGATTATTCAATGCAGCTCTCCATTCTCACTGATGTTAAATCTAATTTCATAACTATTTGATCAAGTTACGGACGCTGAAGCGTCCCTGAGGCAACAATTACCGCTGTCTTAATAAGGTGGACTTTTTTTCGATCGCGTTTTAGCATTCTTGTAATTTATTGTTGAACTGTAACGGTAATGTAATTGTTGCGAACCCGTTTTCTTGATTGTTTTTCTGCTCAATTTTCCAAGTTATTTCGTGTCTAATATTGATCAACCTGTGGTGTGGTTGGGTTTTTTATGTAGCTTTTAATTGAGTTACAGTGATCACGTGATCACCGTGTTTTCATATCATTGACATTGTTGATTGACATATCAAGTGATCAAATAATTAATCACGTTTTTTTATTAAGTTGTTTGTTTTTATAAAAAGAATTTTGTTACATACATTTTTTATTACCCACTATTTTTAGNCCAAAGTTCGTATAATCGTGATGCTCAGCAGTCGTCCAAGACCCCAAGAAAATATTGGCTACATTTTCATTCGGCTGGTATTCTCAAATCTTACGAACTTTTTCCATTTGCGTTAAATCACGAACCGCTCGTTGAGGATGTATCCACCATCTGTCTCATGCATCGTTTTCCTGCCCACAATTTTATCCTCTCAGCATGTGATACATCACACTCATCCTCCACCTTTACAGAGAAACTTCCTTGTATCCTCTCTTTCCCCCATCGCGTATTGTCCCGTCTCCCTTTCTTTGGCCTTCTCCTTTTCCCGGAAGAACAACCGCCCACAAGTCCTCTCGTACCACGGAGGAACATCTGCCGCGGATTCAAGAACCGTGCACTCCCACCTTCTCACACCTTCCCTCCCCTTATAAACTGATTATTTTCCGATGTGGTTGTGTTTTTCGGCGCCATTTCCCGTTCGGATTCCCTTTGTTGTCGCGGGTCGACGGGCTAAACGGTTTCCATTGTTGGGCCGGTCTTCATTGTTGATGGGTTTAATGCTCCCTACCGACCGAATGTTGCGCTGGGAGATGCGTGGTGAGAGATTAAGGTGATGAATTTGAATTTTCTAATGTTTTCCTATCAATGTCTTACTGAATTCGAGCTATAGGCAAGGATACCATTGTAGAGGAGGTTGTCATTGAGTATTGGAAGTGTGTGTAGATTATTAGATAGTGATGCTGGTCTCGGGATTTGTTCTTATCAATGTCTCCCTGAGCTTGTCGTATAGAAAATTTCAGATTGCAGTCCATTGTATGGACATTTCCTCCCCGTCGGTGTGCCATGACGTAGGTGTGGCACGAGTTAGCTTATAGTGTCCCGCGAATTATCTTCAGATATCGCATCAAATATGCGAATTATTCTGGGATAATTCTTTCTTTCAGTGGTAATTTTCAATACTAAATAAAATTAATTAGAACTAAACATCCAACAAACATCAATCATAGCCAAATGTATAACATATAAATATGTTATTATTATATTATTATTATTACATGTTGACATTGTTTCGTTTCGATTGTTCTGCTGGCTCAGAGGAAACTTGGTCTTTGTGAGCGATAGCATGCGGTATCTTCGGTCAATGAAAATCTTGATTCTACATAATGTATACTCTGTTACAAGTTTATCGCTTCCATCTCAAGAATGGGTTTCGACTGGAATGTTTCCATGGCCAACTGTTGTCATTGTTGAGCTGGGTATGTTAGAGATATTTATACGTGGCGGGGGAAGGCGTTTTTTTCTTCTTGAATAAGTGAGAGAAGAGAAAGGAAACATCGTCCCTTCCTTTTTCTCTATGATAAAAGTGGGTGAGAAGAATAGCAAGGAGTCCATGCTTTTCTGGAGTCATAAACAGACTGAATGAATAAGTTGAACCTAAAATTGTAATGAAATTCATCTCTTTTGTTAACAGTACCTCACAATCCCTACAAAATGATAGATTAATAATCAGACTTAGCGATAATGCCCTGTTTTCTAATTCGTGGAATCGATTGTCGACGATAACCGAGTCGAAAGTGATGGAAAACAGCATATATTGCCTTCAGGGATATGATATTCAACGAATTGAAGGAGTAATTGGTCCCACTAGTAAGGGAAGTATCTTAATTCTGTTAAGCTTAGATTAATCTTTCTAAGGCCCGGTATTACAATCGATAGTTAAATCTGATAGTTACTTAACCTGAAGGTTAAGCTTAACCTCCAGTTAGCGACATGGCCCGTATTATAAAACTTTGTAAACTGATGGTTAGTTACCTACCACTTTAACTAAAAGATGCCTTGCTCGAGAATAATTTTCATACCCGTTACCGTGAAGTTTGTTTAAACAATAATGCATCGTAATATTTCCAGCGCATCTTTGGTAGGAAGTTCTTGACAGATTCAACGCATAATTTGATACCCTTATTTTCAGAAACTGGATGCGCAAAGATATAAACATTTTATAAAGAAAAGGTACATTGTATAAGTAAATTTAGTGGAAGAGGAGAGAAACGTGATAAAGAATAAGAAAAGTAACAGTGATATGGAAGCAGCAGACGATTTTTCAATAATAAAATCTTCTTTGCACGCCTAAACCAGGTGGTAAATGATTTTTTGCGTTTATATTTCGTTCACTTGGTGGCATCTACCCAAGTGATGATATTACATATCTATTCATCATTTTAGAAAAAAATATCCTATAATATAACCTTAAAACTCACCTCCATGTATGGTGAAAGCCCATGCTTTAAATCCCAATCATCATTCCGAAACACAATACTTGCATATTTTCGCACCCAATTTACGAGTAAGACATCATAACAGTAGTGTTTCATAAATCAAGTTTCGTGAATAGTTTATTATAGTAGCCCGAAATGCGGTACGTCTGACC
>KZ308673.1:157678-181271 GCA_000376725.2 Ladona fulva | reverse complement strand
AAGACTCGCTTTACATCGTAAGCCAAAGTTGTGCACAGCTACACTGTGCGTTGACCGGCAACGATATCGGAGTAGATTAGCCAGGACTCGAACCTGGGTCCCGAGTTCGAGTCCGGGGTAATTGGATTTTCCTGATAAGGTAATGGATCTTTTAGTTCCTGAATAATGGTAGTCATAACAATTTTTAAATGGATCTAATTGGATTCTTTTCATTTAACAAATTAATGTTACTGTTGACATTTTTACATGTTCACATGGTTATTATGAATGACACAAGTACCTTTTCCATCATCTCGTCTTCAAGAAACAAAGGCATCGAAATATGGATAAGCTAACAAATTTTGTTGTCCTTTATGAAAAGAAAATCATGATCATCCAACTAAAGGGGAAAGATAGCTATGAAACGAAAATGTAATAACTCTCGATGTAAGGCAAATTACACCTGTATAGCCATGTGCCGCTTACAATATCCTCGATTACTGAAAATACCTCTCCATCGGCCTCTCAATTCCGGAAATAGCTTCATAAATCTTGGGTTGACTGATTTCCTTTAGATAATCCACATAATCAAAATCTTGTTTATTAATTTATTACGTTCTCTTTTAAGAATAATCAAGTTTTCGTGGTTAGAACGTATCTCCGTGAAGCGGAAATTTTTTCGATAAAATATATTTATCACCAGCTACAAAAAACAGATTTTTGAGGTGTATTGCGCCTGAAGAAAATTGTTTTTCTTCAAAGCGTAAAGAAAAGCTTGTAATATATTTAATGAGAGATTGTAGTAAAAAGTAAACAATAGGCAAAGAATATTATTTTTCCATAATGACGAAGAAATATATTGGAAAATGTAAAAAACGCTAATTCGTATTTTCCGCCAAATTTTTCCCGATCTCTCAATTTTTCAGACTTGGCTTGCATATTTTCTCATTCGACACTGGGGAACCAAAATCCTATTAAAATGGTCCGACGACGCCTGCTAGAAAACGACAAGTCAAAACCACACCCAATTGGAGTCCTCGTTTACCTCTTTCGAAAAAATCGCTTCTGCTGCACAATTCTCCGATAACCATTTCTTTTTTCTTTTAAATACCAGAAAGTAGTATTCCTCTAATCTTATTTTGAATCAAATTATATTCCGTAGGCTTTTCCAAAATCCCGTGCGTGCGAGGATAAACTCTCATTAATCATGTTTTGAAACGACAACCAGAATAGTGCATTCATTAAGAAAAAGAACTGAAAGTAAAAAGTAAATATATTGTAGTTTATTAATTTATGACTGTAAATACTGGAGTATTTATCCCAAATATACACCCAGATTTTCTAAGGAAAGCCCTCGTGTGTTTGGATATTTTACTTAAAGCAAGCCATTCTTTCCTATTTCAAAAAGTGTGTTATAATTCAAATATTATCCTAGCTCTACTGGAAATTTACTAAGCTCGTTTGTGAGAAAAAAGGAATGCTAAATAGAAATACTCCAGAAAGCCAATGGTCACTACGAAAATTACACTTTGCTGTCAAACATTATTAATAAAAGCTTTAGTTTTATAATAAGAACCTTTATATTTTCCATTCCCATCTTCCATATATGGGTTAAATGGAAGATGGGACTCTTTAGTCCCAATTTCGCCCAATAAAGACGTTTTTATTTATTTTATTTATCATTTATATTTGGTATTAGCTGCCCATGCCTTCGATGATGACGGCAACTTAGACTTCTGAAATAAATTAAAATATAATGGAGCTAAATGATATTTTTCTCTTTATTGTTTTTTAAATCGATTTAGATTGCTTGTAATAAGTTACTCATACCTTACTTAGCATGGGAACACGTTATAATAAACCGATGTAACCGATTCACGACTTCAACATTTATTTGTCAAGGTTTGCTATGGGGACGATTTTTCTAATTTTTACGAAAAAATCGATGTTTTAACAATTTTTTCGCGATTCCGAGTCGAAAATAATATTATTAAAATCATTTAATATTACAGAATTAGTAAAATAAGATTCTATGCTAAATTTTCTATCCTAAACCTTTCCCGATTGCATGCGATGTTTATTTATTATTTAACTTCGCAGAAGAAAGGTCTACAAACGAAACAAAAGACATAATTTGCGTGTATTTTTAAGTAAAACTACATACGATGAATTCATATATAACTTTAAAATGTAATTATAATTAAAATGATAGGCTACATTATAAAAAATGTAGCAACAATTATGAACAATTACATCAATAAGGGCAAGGAATCAACGATCGAATGGATGTTAATTGAATTGAGTCATGGGAACCTGATTGTTGGAAAAATTTGATTAGGTATTTTTGTTGCTGTTTATTATAGTACGTAAGAGAGACACTCGATCCTTTCCATCGATACAACAGTTTTCCATGGGTTATCCTATACTGCGAGTGGCGACCTTTCACGCCGCCCTCCACTTCCGGTTCTCAGTCCACGCCGCGGAATAAATGACGGTGCTCCATCATACCCCCGCTCTCCTCATCTAACTTGTCCCTCATCTATCCTTTCTTTCGCTCCGTTGACCATGCGTGTCTCCTTTCTTTTACCCTCCCCACCTTCCTCTTACCTCATACCCCATCTCTCCGCACCTCGGTAACTCTTCTTCATAAACTGCTGCATTTTGGCCCCGAGGAAATATTCTCATTTTGTGAAATGTGAGGATTATTTGAAGTGAAAATTTGCCCTACCAAGTCGCGTGAGTGATACTCAGCTTGCGTAATGTTTGCAATAGGGACCAAGGAAGTTGCTAGTTTCGATTGAATTCTGAATCAAGGCCAAAATGTTGACTCAGATAGGTTTGACCTATGCTGATTAAGTAAGAGTTAAATTAGCGGTATAATAGTACTGAATAGTAACGAAAAAAGTGATAGTTTATGCTTAGTACTACTTGTAGGAGTCCACGCCAGTTTTTGTTTTGATAACCTCTCCTTTCCCATTCGTTTTAATTGGCCATACCATTCCAGCTGCTTGTGTCTTCAATAATATGCGGGACATCCATATCATATCATGCGGGACATCCATAATTTCTCTAATTCTATTATTTCTTACTTTTCCCGCGAGATATGACTGCGGGCTTTTTCCAGAATCCATCTCTACCCCTCTAAGAGTTCTTTCTGACATTTCTTTAATTAGCCAGACCACTACCATATGTTGTTATCGGCTTAACTACGCTTTTGTAGATTTTTCCCGATTGCATGAGATTTATTTATTTTATTTTGCAGAAGAAAGGTTTACAAACGAGACGAATGATCGATTTACGTGTAGTTTTCATTGAAATAACATCGGATGAACAAATATATAACTTTATAACGTAATTATGATTAAAACAGTACATTGTAAATAAAAATATAACAACAATGATCAATAATGATATCAATAAGGGAGAGAACCAACAATCGAATGGATATTGATCGAATTTAGACATGGAAACCAGATTGTTGGGTAAATTTTGATTAGGTGTTTTTTCGCTGTTTATTATTGTACGTAACAGAGACGGTCGACATAGAATATTATTAAGCAATGATATGGCTGTTCTACCCTCTGTGCATGGTTCTTGAATTGCTTTGTCTAGCGTTCCATCTTGTGTCATTGTTAGCCCTAGGTACTTGTATTCTTGTAGTGTTGTAAACGCTGTCCTGTTTCAAGAATAAGGTCTCGTTGTGTTCCGCCAATACAGATGTATTCTGTATTCTAAATATTTACCTCTACTTTCGATACTCATCTATTATCTTGCGGGTCATATACAGTATTCAATATCGTCATAATCCTGCGATATGAATATCTAATCACCAGCGAAACAAAGAGTAATCTTTTCCTCGACAGGGATTTTCACTTAATACATGTTTGAAAGTTGACATGCAATTTTACACGTTTACGTTTGAATTTGTTGTAAGTTAGCATTGATGTGCTTCATACAACAATAATGTTGTTAACCTTGACACTAATCGGTTATGAAAACATTAAGAAAAGCATACTTAAATATAATCGATATTAGATGACCGGATTCCGCGGAACGCCATATGAAGCATTTCATCATATGAAGCATTTCAGCCTACTTAAATGTAGTTCATTAAGTTTTTGTTTACTGTTGTTATTTACATAGCTGAAAATGGACTCCAGGGTCAGGTGCTAGCGTTTATCAATGAAAATTGTCCCAAATTATTCTTAAATATCATAACGAGATTAACGAAACTCGGAAACTAACAATAGTACTTTCATCACACCAATTTGTATTTGACATATATCACTTTAATTTATGGTGGAATTCCTCCATGATACAAATTTTCATACCTGTCTGTACAATTAGATCATCCTGAAGGCTAGTCGGATCTTCAACCCTTCCTCATTAGCCACCGAAAGCCCTGAAGAGGGGATGTGGCATACTAGGCAAGGTGAGGAGTGAGGTAGTAAGCACTTCTTCATCACTGAGAACAATTCTATGAGCGCAAAAACATCCATATAAGTGCAGCATAATGCCCCTGTGAATAACATAGCATTTGATAAGGAGCGGCGAGGGTGAATGCCATTTTACAGTATTCATTCACCAATAGCTTCCATAGCATAACAGCTAAGTACGAGACTGACAGACGTAAATGAAACATACATTTTCCTTTAGCCAAATCAGAAACCAAAAGACCAATGAAAAATATAATATTCGACAAGATTCTCTTTAGTCCCAATTTCGCCCAATAAAGACGTTTTTATTTATTTTATTTATCATTTATATTTGGTATTAGCTGCCCATGCCTTCGATGATGACGGCAACTTAGACTTCTGAAATAAATTAAAATATAATGGAGCTAAATGATATTTTTCTCTTTATTGTTTTTTAAATCGATTTAGATTGCTTGTAATAAGTTACTCATACCTTACTTAGCATGGGAACACGTTATAATAAACCGATGTAACCGATTCACGACTTCAACATTTATTTGTCAAGGTTTGCTATGGGGACGATTTTTCTAATTTTTACGAAAAAATCGATGTTTTAACAATTTTTTCGCGATTCCGAGTCGAAAATAATATTATTAAAATCATTTAATATTACAGAATTAGTAAAATAAGATTCTATGCTAAATTTTCTATCCTAAACCTTTCCCGATTGCATGCGATGTTTATTTATTATTTAACTTCGCAGAAGAAAGGTCTACAAACGAAACAAAAGACATAATTTGCGTGTATTTTTAAGTAAAACTACATACGATGAATTCATATATAACTTTAAAATGTAATTATAATTAAAATGATAGGCTACATTATAAAAAATGTAGCAACAATTATGAACAATTACATCAATAAGGGCAAGGAATCAACGATCGAATGGATGTTAATTGAATTGAGTCATGGGAACCTGATTGTTGGAAAAATTTGATTAGGTATTTTTGTTGCTGTTTATTATAGTACGTAAGAGAGACACTCGATCCTTTCCATCGATACAACAGTTTTCCATGGGTTATCCTATACTGCGAGTGGCGACCTTTCACGCCGCCCTCCACTTCCGGTTCTCAGTCCACGCCGCGGAATAAATGACGGTGCTCCATCATACCCCCGCTCTCCTCATCTAACTTGTCCCTCATCTATCCTTTCTTTCGCTCCGTTGACCATGCGTGTCTCCTTTCTTTTACCCTCCCCACCTTCCTCTTACCTCATACCCCATCTCTCCGCACCTCGGTAACTCTTCTTCATAAACTGCTGCATTTTGGCCCCGAGGAAATATTCTCATTTTGTGAAATGTGAGGATTATTTGAAGTGAAAATTTGCCCTACCAAGTCGCGTGAGTGATACTCAGCTTGCGTAATGTTTGCAATAGGGACCAAGGAAGTTGCTAGTTTCGATTGAATTCTGAATCAAGGCCAAAATGTTGACTCAGATAGGTTTGACCTATGCTGATTAAGTAAGAGTTAAATTAGCGGTATAATAGTACTGAATAGTAACGAAAAAAGTGATAGTTTATGCTTAGTACTACTTGTAGGAGTCCACGCCAGTTTTTGTTTTGATAACCTCTCCTTTCCCATTCGTTTTAATTGGCCATACCATTCCAGCTGCTTGTGTCTTCAATAATATGCGGGACATCCATATCATATCATGCGGGACATCCATAATTTCTCTAATTCTATTATTTCTTACTTTTCCCGCGAGATATGACTGCGGGCTTTTTCCAGAATCCATCTCTACCCCTCTAAGAGTTCTTTCTGACATTTCTTTAATTAGCCAGACCACTACCATATGTTGTTATCGGCTTAACTACGCTTTTGTAGATTTTTCCCGATTGCATGAGATTTATTTATTTTATTTTGCAGAAGAAAGGTTTACAAACGAGACGAATGATCGATTTACGTGTAGTTTTCATTGAAATAACATCGGATGAACAAATATATAACTTTATAACGTAATTATGATTAAAACAGTACATTGTAAATAAAAATATAACAACAATGATCAATAATGATATCAATAAGGGAGAGAACCAACAATCGAATGGATATTGATCGAATTTAGACATGGAAACCAGATTGTTGGGTAAATTTTGATTAGGTGTTTTTTCGCTGTTTATTATTGTACGTAACAGAGACGGTCGACATAGAATATTATTAAGCAATGATATGGCTGTTCTACCCTCTGTGCATGGTTCTTGAATTGCTTTGTCTAGCGTTCCATCTTGTGTCATTGTTAGCCCTAGGTACTTGTATTCTTGTAGTGTTGTAAACGCTGTCCTGTTTCAAGAATAAGGTCTCGTTGTGTTCCGCCAATACAGATGTATTCTGTATTCTAAATATTTACCTCTACTTTCGATACTCATCTATTATCTTGCGGGTCATATACAGTATTCAATATCGTCATAATCCTGCGATATGAATATCTAATCACCAGCGAAACAAAGAGTAATCTTTTCCTCGACAGGGATTTTCACTTAATACATGTTTGAAAGTTGACATGCAATTTTACACGTTTACGTTTGAATTTGTTGTAAGTTAGCATTGATGTGCTTCATACAACAATAATGTTGTTAACCTTGACACTAATCGGTTATGAAAACATTAAGAAAAGCATACTTAAATATAATCGATATTAGATGACCGGATTCCGCGGAACGCCATATGAAGCATTTCATCATATGAAGCATTTCAGCCGACTTAAATGTAGTTCATTAAGTTTTTGTTTACTGTTGTTATTTACATAGCTGAAAATGGACTCCAGGGTCAGGTGCTAGCGTTTATCAATGAAAATTGTCCCAAATTATTCTTAAATATCATAACGAGATTAACGAAACTCGGAAACTAACAATAGTACTTTCATCACACCAATTTGTATTTGACATATATCACTTTAATTTATGGTGGAATTCCTCCATGATACAAATTTTCATACCTGTCTGTACAATTAGATCATCCTGAAGGCTAGTCGGATCTTCAACCCTTCCTCATTAGCCACCGAAAGCCCTGAAGAGGGGATGTGGCATACTAGGCAAGGTGAGGAGTGAGGTAGTAAGCACTTCTTCATCACTGAGAACAATTCTATGAGCGCAAATACATCCATATAAGTGCAGCATAATGCCCCTGTGAATAACATAGCATTTGATAAGGAGCGGCGAGGGTGAATGCCATTTTACAGTATTCATTCACCAATAGCTTCCATAGCATAACAGCTAAGTACGAGACTGACAGACGTAAATGAAACATACATTTTCCTTTAGCCAAATCAGAAACCAAAAGACCAATGAAAAATATAATATTCGACAAGATTTGGTAACAGGAATATGACTTTATTTATTAATTTCTAATCAAAGAACGCCTAAGATGGCCTTATTTCCTATTAAATTTCAGATATATTTTGATTTGTGTAAGACAATGGAAAGAACCTTAAAGTCAGCTCCCAACCTCTATAATAACCTTTGATATAGTCGTTGCTCTTAAAGCACTGAGAATCATGTACGTTGGATTATTGGTTTGCGTTAGTTATGCCTCATCTTGAGTATGCGTGTAGTGTATGGGACCCTGCCGGTAAGTGTTGCATTCGGGAACTAGAAAAGGTGCAGCGAAAGACGATACGTTTTGTGAGCGTTACTCAGATGCTTCTAGACACAGGATGGGCGTCTTTTTGAAGTTAGAAGATGTCAACAAAGGATTAATTTTCTGGTTAAATTTAGAGAAAGCACGTTCAGAGATGATGTAGCCGATATAATGCGACCACCATGTTACATAGGCCGTTCCAATACTGCGAGAAAGATGAGGGAAATAGGCGCTTGAACGAATCGATTCAAGAACTCATTTTCTCCGAGAACGATTTGCAAAAGTAATCGATTAGCGAAATAGAGTCATGGTGCACGCACCCCCTGCCACACGCCGAAAGGCGGCTTGCAGGGTACTTATGTAGACAGAACCATAGACAAATGAAATGAAAAAATCAAAAGGTAATTTGAAGATAGGGTTGTTACGTACTGTGTAGGTGTACAAATGAATGTTTCGAAATTGAACGTATTGTTCTTCGTAATGAAACCAGTGGTTCTCCCCCACCACCACCTCCAAGTCGCTCGCAACTGCATTCAACCCAACCGCGTTTTCCCTCCACGATGACCGGTGCACGAAACTGTATTGGCGGAGTGTTGCAAGACCACATTCCAAAGGATTATGACAAACTCCGCTCGGGAAGGACGAGGATTTTAAACCGACGTCATTTATTTACAGAGTCCGTCCCCTGCTTGGATTCATGAAAGTAGCAGATCGAGCTTTAGTGGTTTTTATTTCAAGTTTACTCTAAAAATAAAGAAAAAAGAATTTAATAGGAGACGGGGCAGGTTTGCAGGGAGCCTGCGGTCGGCTTGGAAGGATAATTGTTACCTCATGTCGCCAAGGAGATATCTGTGCATTTATTTTTGCACCTGCGATACCTTCCATTGGTTATAAGCCCGCTAATTCTCTCTTGAAATGCTTATTATGCATTCAATTTATGTTACGCCAGCGTGCTCTGATTGAATAAAGGCTTTCATTCTGGCGAATTCCAATAAAATTGCTATAAAAAGTTTTATTCGTATAGAAATTGCGCTTTAATTACTTGGAATGGTATTCTGGCTCAGTGAGGAAAGCAGGTGTACAGTTAAATGTTCTGATAATTATTTAATTATGATTACTATGAAATTTTCTTATAAAGTTGAATTAATGCTTTCATTTTGGTAACCCCACATCAAATGCTATAAAAATGTTATTTATATTGAAACTGTGCTTTAATTACTTGGAATGGTTATACTTAACGTCATTCGGGCTCAGTGTGTGCAAATTGTCACATCCCTGATCCCAATTATCGCTTGAGCATTGACGGTTGTTGTTTCTTAACTCAAGATTCGATGTAAATCATTGCCTTAAGGAAAGGAATTATATCAATCTCGGCGTCTATGATTGTTGCATTGCCCTGCGACAATAATTCGTATTCTTTTTTTCAATCGTCAAGAGTACACGATATGGATGGATACTCCAATCGCATCATTTATTATACACATATCCTGTAATTGTCAGATGAAATGAGACTTCCTTATGCTCTAGTTTTACAATTTGCAACTTTGCGATATCGAAGCATTCGATTCTTAATTGATAGACTTGTTTTAATTGATCCTATGCTTCGTGGTTTTTTTTATTGGATAGCTACAGGGTTGCTTAGAGACAAGAATCTTCTTTCGCAGACTGTAACTTGGCAACGGGAAACAAATCGAATGGTATTGGAAATCGCTTTCGCTAATATTGTCTCATTAGGTTCTCGGATAGCCAAGTCGGGTAGCGCGTTCGCATTTACTGAAAGCATTCCCGGGTTCGATGTCAAAGCTCTTCTAATAGTTCTACTATTGTCTCATTTTTGTATTTATTAATTGTTAGCCACCAAAGCATGACTAACAATGACAATAACAATGGCTAACCTGTCTAACAATGGCTAACTTGGCTAACTTGGCTAACAATGGTTAACTTAGCTAATCCACCTAATTATTTCGGTCATTCTGCACTTACGCTAGAATACTATTGACGCAGTGGAATTTTGAAATACGATTTGTATGTCTTTGCATATGAATTTTGAATATTTTACTTCAGAAGTTAGGAATTTCAGAGTCCTTCCAAATATTAGACAATGGGTTTCACCAGTAACCAGAGCGTGTGAAACACATTTTATAATTTTTAATTGAAACGTAAATGTTTTCATAACAATTTCAAGAACATGTTTTATTAATTTTTAATTTTAACCGCGTCGTCTTTTATGAAATACGTTATATTTCACTGTTATTTTAATTAAGTTTTATTCATTCCCTCCCTTGTTAATATTCATGTCAGTTGATAACGTTTTACTCGCCGCAACCCATAAAATATTTCTCATAATCACAAGGTACACGAGAATTAAAATATATAAGTTATGGCAATGAAGGCATTTACATTGAAGGTTTAATTAGCATCCCCAGTTTTTTTATGGAGAAATTCATTCCAGAACGTGGTGCGTGCCTCATTATCCTCGACAATTAAACATAATTGCCGTCTCTACGGCCGAAGCAATTTGAGAAAAAAGCCGTTTGAATAGTTAGCTGAAATGTAATGCTGATTTTTTCCCCTCTGGGATGAGGAATGAATGCCCATGGTAAGTCGACCGCAGCTATTTCCCATTCACTAAAACCGCTCGTGCATTTCGCATTCTTTCGAGTTCCGATTCCCAGTTCACATTGCGGTTCGCGAGAAAGAATTCATTCCTTTCGCTCCCACAAATACTACATCGTTCTCTAATTTTCTTGTGTGTGTGTGTGCACACGTTCGGTAGGAGAATCTTGCAATTTGTTTCCTCAACGTTTCCTAGTATTTTCCTTTCATTTCCGCGAAATTTGTAACTATTCACCGCGCAAATAGGCCGCGCGATACATGGGAAGGTTATTTGTTGCTTTTATATAAGATTGAGTTTTAAATGTATATTTTCATTGGTAATTGCAGGATGTAGTACACTGTCAGGCTAAGAGTGGACAAATAGAAATATTTAGAGCGTTGAATTTAATATTGAATTATCGAACAAACTACAATAATGTAAATCATTGTTGACAAATCAATACAACCTGAAATGCTGTTCCGTTGCACTAGGGGCGTTCAAAACGAGCGATATTGTTATATAGCGTTATTGCGAGTGCCTAACAATGAAATGTCTCGAGAATTCCCGCGTTCGACAATTAGACATAAAAATGGCATTCTGCGAACAACAGTTGTCGCATTTCGGTTAATTTTTGAGTCCACTGTGTATCTGCACATTTCTAAACACGAGGGAAACAATAGAAAACGCTAATTATTGTTTTATTGTCACATCAATAATCATCTAATCAACATTTCATTGTTGTTGCAACGAAATTGCAAAGTGAGTAATCGATTAATTACGAGCTTATTTAGTAAAGATATTTGGATAAGAGCAAAGGAAATAGTAATTACTTTTGGAGAATTTAGCATAAAATTTAAATATCTCGGTCGTTTATTCAATTCCGTTCCTAGTTCACGTTGAGGTAAAATTCGGGAAGAAAAGAGGCAGGTTAGCTTATTGAATCAAAACACTACGTGTGGTATCTTTCCAGAGTTAAATCCATCCATAAAAGGTAACTTACGCTTACTTAATTGTAAAAAATTAAATATTGAAGGATATTGTGAGTGTAATTTTTCAGTGCACCACAAAATAGGTTAACATGCAAGAGTTTACGCGGAGTCCGATTCCCATAAATTCTTTTAAGATACCAGGAAAGCTTTATGATGGTAAATTATCTAAAACGTTGACGTTTCCTGTGACGTTGTTGTTTATTTAAAATCGTATCCTAGGTGCCACTGAATCGAGAAAGCGGCAAACCTTGAATTAATTACTGGACAAAACGGCTAAAAGACATAACGAGTTTCTTGAGCCACGCAATATGATATATAGAATTCACAGTTTGATGCAGGATTAATTTATGACCCAAATCACTATATCTGTTTTTCTCAAGACAGTGGTAATGCTCGTATTTGCCAATTTAGCGTATTTGTCGCCATGTCCGGCAACTTTTTCCTTCTTTTAGCGACATTTTTTCTGTTTTAGCGATATCTCGATCGCTGGACCATGTTCTGTTACCTCGACTATTGTATATCAACTCTTAACATAATATTGTAATTATAATATAATGGATTAGATGGAAGAGGAGATTTTTAGTCTCAATTATTCCCTGATAAAGAAGATTCATTGTTGTTGTTCTTATTATTAATATGACATAACACGTACATATTTTAAAATTTATAATAGCATTACTTTCCTTTGATAAAAGACTTAATATTGATATCCTACGTATAATTTGTGTGATTTCTGGACTGACCATTTATTTAAAGGAGCAAATTTAAGCAATTCGATTCTTTAATTTTTTGTTAGCGATATTTTCCCCGACTTTTTAAATACTTTTAAGGGTGCATGTAGCGAAGTTATAAAAAGTGGCATCTCTGTTCCATGGTATCTTTCCCGTTAATCTTTCAAGTGTTCATTTATTTAGTTAGACTCCTTGGCAACGCCGATAGGAAGAAAGAGTCGGATCAATGTTCTCTTTCTTATCAGTATTCTGCGAGGATATTCCGGTCGCAACCATTAGACCCGAGATCGAATCCGGGAAGGGTTACGGCGAGTTTTGCGTGCGATTTAAATGAGGAAGAGCTGGCAACTTATCGGGTTCAAATGAATGCGGGCGATGACGCGAACCACCTCGTTCGAATGTCCTCTTACTACGTTGATCCGGTATTGCGTTTGCGTTAGCTGGATCTTCGCTTGCAACTCTAAGCTATTTACATGTGACGAATTTTCCCCACATATGGCGTACATGATTGATTCTCTAATATTCATATCTGTTATTCGGGCCGGTTGCTCTTTTGTCCAAATAAGATGCTGAACAATGAAGGTCATTGTCGTATTCAGCTTACATCAATCAACTAATTAATGTTTACTTTTGAAGCTGACAACATATTGTGATATGTACATATTACCATGAATTCTCGCTGCAAGGGACGTGAAAAATATACGTAATCCATTTTTATTTGAGTTGAACGTGGTTGAGCCAACAACGAAGACAATTAAAACTACAACGAACATTGTTTCGTAACAATAACAACGTAATGTCAATAATAACAATGATGCCATTAATAATTTATTAGGGCGACATAGCGACTATCAAGTCTATTCATACATCTAACCCTTTGTCATTTGAAATTTAAAAGTGATAGCTTGAAAAAGTGGGAAGAAGATATCTGCTTTGTGGGTTCAAAAACCTACGTTTGCACTTAGGAAAAAATACAGCACAGCAGGAAGACATCGACAAGAAGAATTGGAAAGTGAAAAACCTGCGAAACCTACTGAGAGTTAACTAAGTTTTAAGGAAAAGACGGGTTAAATCACATCTGAAAAGTAAATAAAATGGTACATGCACATTATTTCATAACAAGACATAAGACTAGAAATGAACTGTCAAAAAAATTGGAAAAGAGCATTATGACATACAAAAAAACGGTCCCAAAAGAGGTTATTATTATTATTATTATAAAACACTTTACTCGGCGAGGTTAGGCCCATGTGGGCCCCTCTTACGCCTAACCTCTAAGAGGTCAGTACCAAGATTGCAATAAAAGTTCTAAGTGTGTAAATAAGAAAAATTATCAACAACGACGAAAAGTTTCAAGCATTAATCGAACAAGTCAACAATCAAGATTGCCGCTATTGTTGTCTCAGGACGGCCAATTATGGAATGCATTGTTATTTTTTTTTTTTAGAATACGTTACCGTCAAGTTGTTTCGCATCCATATTGATTAACTCAAGAGTGGCCTACATATAAGTCATAACATCAGCGCTAGCTGTTACCATTCTATTACTATATTGTCGCAGTACTATTGTTGCAAATAAACACGTTTGCGAATTGATTTTCTCGCTCCATTTTCTCCACGATTTGCGTTACTCCCGCCACACCCGTATGGCTGAAATCTCTTAGTCCCCATTCCAAGATTTCCTCTTCCGCAATCCCTCCCCCATTAATTTATCTCCTGTCAAAACTGTCCGGGTGGATCCTCGGGGCTTCATAAGCGGAGGCAGGTGCCGTTGCAACCCAGTGCGTTGCACTCTGGTTAACCCAGCGTTGCGATAAAGACCGCTACCAACTGCTTCGACAGATGCCACCGTAACTTATCTGAGATGCACGTCGATTTCCCCATCCTCTGTCATTTGCATGCCATTCTCCGCCGTACCTATTTCTCATATTCTTAACCTGATTTTACTGAGTTTCTTCTCGTAACTCGTTAAGTTTATTTTCTGCCGCCAAGATCTAGCTAGTGGCGATGTTTAGATGTTGTAGTCATCTTGGATCACATCTGTAGTTGAATTTGTCCTATATAAATACATCGCAAATTACTTTTTTGTTAAGGGAAAGTGGTTGGTTTCATTTATTTATTTGAAGATAGGCGTGTGCCCTAATTTCATTTCTCGTTTCCTTGGTTACGTTTTGTTTGTATTTTTTTGATTTTTGGAACATTTCCCTACTTATTATGGAAATGGTGCATGTACGCGTTGAAAAATTAGCCTAATTTTCAAATTATACTGTATCCTTAAACTTCTATGCATAACCGAGGGTGGGATCATGAGATTCTAATATAAATATTAAGGACAGCCAGGTGTCGAATTTATCCAATTATTCACATTCAGAGATTTATTTTATACCGCGCAACGGATAACTGTCATAGTTGGTCATACTTTTTTAAAGAAAAATAACACTCATAGCAGTGAAAAAGCTATCGAAATGTATCGCTAATAATCATAAATAGCTACATAGGAAATTTAGAAAAATATTTAACCCCTAGGTTACACTAAGAAATTGTTTTTACTTTNTTTCTTTTCAAAGCTACCAATCAATTACAACACTGTAAACATTGTAATCATTTTTTTTGCTCTGTTGAGTCTTAATAATTTGATTTTATTGTTGTTTGTTTTACATAGCAACCTAAGACTATAAACGGTATGTCTGTAGAGGCTATTTTGTAATTAAATACCATTCCCTATTTTATTCCCTTTGAAGTCATCACTCTATAACGATACTAATTTCTTTTCAAAGCTACCAATCAATTACAACACTGTAAACATTGTAATCATTTTTTTTGCTCTGTTGAGTCTTAATAATTTGATTTTATTGTTGTTTGTTTTACATAGCAACCTAAGACTATAAACGGTATGTCTGTAGAGGCTATTTTGTAATTAAATACCATTCCCTATTTTATTCCCTTTGAAGTCATCACTCTATAACGATACTAATTTCTTTTCAAAGCTACCAATCAATTACAACACTGTAAACATTGTAATCATTTTTTTTGCTCTGTTGAGTCTTAATAATTTGATTTTATTGTTGTTTGTTTTACATAGCAACCTAAGACTATAAACGGTATGTCTGTAGAGGCTATTTTGTAATTAAATACCATTCCCTATTTTATTCCCTTTGAAGTCATCACTCTATAACGATACTAATTTCTTTTCAAAGCTACCAATCAATTACAACACTGTAAACATTGTAATCATTTTTTTTGCTCTGTTGAGTCTTAATAATTTGATTTTATTGTTGTTTGTTTTACATAGCAACCTAAGACTATAAACGGTATGTCTGTAGAGGCTATTTTGTAATTAAATACCATTCCCTATTTTATTCCCTTTGAAGTCATCACTCTATAACGATAGTAATTTCCTGATCTCGAATTAAATCCAGGTTTGAAGTGCATTAATTTAATTTAGTTGCTACAACAAGAGAATACGCTTCTCCATCATAAATTAAATGCATTAGCATTTGCCGCGCATTAACGATGTGGAATCCACGCGTATAATTTACTTCGAAAGAAGCTCCGCGGCCGCTTTAAAGGTAGTTGCATCTAATTGTGAGTTACGATGAAGCGTTGACGTTATAAAACGCCATGACAACTCATGCGTACGTTGAATGAGCGAGGATAGCGACCCCGTTGCCTTGGCAATTTAAGGCCTTTAATATGTTATGCGTCCTTCCATTTGAATGATTTCCAGCGCAATCGAGGATTTTATGAGCCGTTTAATAATTTGCTTATGTGGAAGGCGAGTGAATAAAAATTAGCTAATATTACTGCTCCAGGTTAAATAGAGGATGAGAAGATCAAGGAACGTTAAAGGGTCGTGAGTATTGTTGTATTGTTTGCGATATTGTCGCAGAAATCCGACGAATGTCGTTGCTATGGAAACTAGAGGATAAAATAGAGGATTTGATCTACTTGCTGCATAAGGTAGGAATCGGTATATGACAGATTTTTCAGGTAAGCTTTCCTCACCGCTGTATTCGTCTATGTGATATATCACGCCAAGGCGTTTCTACCGAGCAAACTGAATAGTTATTACCAATAATTAAATGACATCTCGTATCAGATCGACTCAGGATGGTGTATAAACGTTTAAATTCACACTTCGTTATTTATTTGGGATGAAGCCCACTCCGCTAAGTATTTAATGACTCATTGTTGAGATTACGTAACAATGCTTGTGGTACAATAAGATCAGAGCACCTATTGTTGGGCTGATTGACGGGTTGGAATTCATTCTTTAGATGCTCGTTTATAACCACAGATCTCGGTTGATGAAATTATTTAAGCTTATTAGGGAATATTATTAAATAGTCACTATTATTATTAGTAACAATTTTAAGAGCACTTCGTCGTTTACTCTTAAGATCATTATTACTGTTGCATCTACTGTAAAGAGAGCAAAGACGATATTTGATTCTGTGAATGGTGGTCGGTCTGACCCTTTTGTTTTGTTGCTCATCGGCTTCAGTGAATAGTATACTTTTTGATATACAAATACATTTTCTGCCATGGAAACGGTACGGTATTAATTCAGCAATGTTGGAAAATCAATAATTCAATTTAAGATTGCTAAGGGAAACCTAAGGCTGTCGAATAATGCTTGATTCCTACTACTGTCCTTTAACTTCGAGATGATAGCTATCTATATATTGTTCCCGAATCGTGATATTTCATTTTCTCCTCAACTAAGAGACCGGAGTGCCATCTGGGGAAAATCGCAGGCGTTGGAGTTTCGTATCTTATCTGTGTGGAGCCCTTGTGAAGCCCTAACCGAGAATCTCGGCCTTTGTCACGCACCGTCCGATTCACACGCCCCCTCCATCTTTTTATTCTGACTCACCGCACGCCAAACAATCAATTCCTCAGCCTCTCTCAACATCTCCAAGGCGATCTCCGGACGGGCTGATGCATCTCTCCCATCGAGGTTATGTTCCGATCATAACGAACCTCTGTCATATCCTATTTTTCCGATTTTTTCGGATTTTTCATTACTTTAAAAGGAGCATTTTACGGTGTTGGGGTCGCGGACCGTTAGGGATTTGCACAGCTGATTTACTGCCACTCCGTTTTTGCGTCCTCAAAGTCGATTTATTCCTTATTAATTGTTGAGTTATCATGTATTTATTATTCGGAAACTGCGAACTTTTTTTGTTATTCGTTCGACCACGAAAACTCTCGACCATATATTTATTAAAACGAACGTCATTCATATTTTTATCCATCCTTTTTCGATTAATTACATTATTAATGTACGTTGTGTTTATTTATTGTTACGTCACCATGTATTTATTGTTTCGTAACACGAGAATCTTAATAATTGTCGTGCGAAATCGAGAGAAGCATCCCACGAGTAATAATTCTATAGCGATTCTTTCTTTCTATTACTGTTTCGTTTACAAATATATGTTTTTGATCCGAAATCACGAAACGTTCGACTAAATAAATCTATTTTTCATAAAATTTTTGCGTTCCTGATCAATCGTTCCCATGGCAACCAATGCTTAAAGTTGATTGGAAGATATTTTTGAATTGGTGATTCCGCTTACGTTCATGTGCCATTTTCTATTACCTCGTGAATCTACGAAGAATAAGGATTTGATTAATTATTCCGTTCTTTCTGAATTATTATTATTCTGAAAGTTATGAAAAAATAAAAACAAGTGGAAGAATACATGGAGGATTTTAATTATTTTACTCGTTTAATTTCTCCTTGGTGAGTGAATTTTTGTTCCAAATCAGGAATCAATGAATCGCAGCTTTTTCATTTAATAATCTTCGTTTACATTTTACGTCGTTTATTTACTGTAGTTTCCCGATCCAAGGACAAGTGAATACATAATAATGTTGGCATATTCTATATTTCCCTTTTTTTAGTAGCAGCTATACATACAAAAATATTTCACAATTAAATGTAAATTATTTGATTTAATTGCCTTCGTTGATCGTCATTCAAAATTAATTTGTTCCCTTTTTGGTTTTTCAAATGAAGATGATCGTTTCTGAATTGGGCTCGATTTAATTTATTACAAATACGGTGTTTACTAAAATGGTAGACATTGTTATAAAGGTAGGTTCCAACAGTTTAAATGATCAGAAGTGACAGTTGAACGACGAAAACGTAAAAGTACGATGCGTAATCAAATTTGCCGAAGCCGTCGAAGGCGATTGTTGATGGCAGACGCTCTCAATTCGATTATAATTGAAGAATGGCGTGACGCAACAATGCTTTTAATACCTTAGTTACTCAATAATTTCGACCTCGTGGGTTCTAATCAGCCTCATTGTTGTCCAAGTTAATAGGTTTTCCAAGGAGTTCGGTTTTAATTAGTCAGAGATTTTTAGTTTTTTCATAAGAACAGAGTCCGGAGAAGTGCGCCATTTCGTGAGTGTTTTTTTTTCATGTTTAATAAGTCAGTTGGGGAATCGCAAGCAGCCATACTTGTTTTATCCTTTGCAGTAATCCACTTAATGTCGCTGCACCACGTGGTTTTGTTAGAAGGGGAATGGAAACTCGCTGATTTTTTTCTGTCTCACTCAGTTTGGTAGAAAATACGCCTACGGTGCAGTTTCACCACGTTGTCGGCTGGCTCAATAGTGTTGACTTCGCTCTGCGGGATGGCCATCTATTACCCAAAACAAAAGACTTACCGCTGGTGCAAGTTGTCCCCTGACGAAGACCGTTGGTACGATCAAAGTAGGTACTACATTCTTCGTTGATCTTCGTGGAGTAGTTACAGTTGTAGGTTTCATGCAAACATATGAACAATGGTAGATGCCATCACCATGTGGTTCTTCCTACTTCATGCAAACACTCTGGATACGAGTACGGCTGAGGTAAATTTTCAGCAACGATATCTATGCTTGCGGAGTTGAGTAATTTTTAGTTAGCAACTCTTTATTGGCTTAGATTAGATCTTTGGGGTTATTACCCCAGATTTTTTAAATCAGACGTTAAAATTGCCATTTCATTATCGATAGCTTCAGCCTAGACTTTGTGGTAGGACTCCGTAATCGAAGAAAGAAAAACAAACTTTTTCACGTACCAATATATTTTAGATTTAGATTTGTACCCAGCTAGCCGCCAGAAGCGTATGGCATGGGTATTGACACCTTACCTAATTTACCTGATAAGCTTCTCTGATGCTATTCGGAAAGAAGGACCAGAAGTCTGTCTGAAAGAAAACTATCTGTCTGTCTATCTGTAACAAAACTATCTGTTTTAGCGATTACTTCCTTGTAACACTTGGTCGTCGCCTCTAGAGCATCGCGCTCTATGTTTACCGGAATCACAATATATTTTACCCTTATAAATTCTGGACCGATAAATTTTTCGAAAAACTTCCGTAGGTGAGTAAAAATTCTCTTCTGGAGCGAGTTCCACCCGAGTGATTTTATCGTAGCAGAAACGATACTGTCGATTCTGAAATGTCCACTGACAAAACGGGCTGCTCTACGTCGAGCAGTCTCTAAATCTGAGACTAACCCTACTTCATGTGGATCCCGGATTACGCAGCAGTATTCGAGACCAGGTCGAATTAGGGAAAAGTACCCTTTTTTGACTCTTGATGGGCATCCTCTCAGGGTGCTACTTATTAATCTTTGCATTCTATTCGCCTTTCCTGTAGAATCTCGAATATGTCCCTTGAACGATAAACTACTGCTGAATGTAACTTCTATGTAGGTATTTATTGGGACGCACGAACTCTGAGGGATATCCATAAATGTATTCCTCGACCAAAGTTTCGACGCCTCACGTCAAAGTGCCTGCTCCTGGTGAAGACGTGAAGCGTCGAAACCCTGATCGTGACATAAATTTATTATATTGGTGCGTACTGATGTTTATTTTAATAGTGTTAGGGGTTATCGTGTGTTTTCATTTCTTCAATTTTACCATTATATTGACTCTATACTTAAATTAGGTCCTTAGGACACTAGGAGGATAGTTTCAGTAGTTGATGATTAGCCTTATGTGATCAGTAGGATTACAAATTTGATAAAGACACCACATCTAGAGTATGTGAGCCATACTTACGACCCTGCTGTCAAGTGTCCAGCATAAATCCATCCGTTTCGTTAAGGCTTTCTCCGTAAGATTCTCCTTGACTTAGTATGCGACTTGTTGGAACAATGGAGGCTAAATTTTAGATTCAAACTGCTCAGTAAATTCAGTGATAACACGTTCTTGGAGGAGATGGTAGATATATATGCATTCACCTTGATACATTTCCTAGTCCAGTACTGCACAAGTGTTATCTCTCTTTCCTACGCTCGTATTTAGTAAAGTTAAACAGGCATGTTTTCTAGCATCCCGCAATATTAAGCATTGCTAGGTTCTCTTAAAGATTTCGTCCTTAATTTTCTGCCGCATCTATTCTTTTACGGCGTTCCTTCCGGCTACCATGAAGATAGGCTTCGCAGTTCACAAGTTGCGATATTTTTCCACAGCTTTTTTCCTAATCGATATCGAATCAAAGAGTCGAAACTCGACCGCGGTCTTCCACATACTTCAACGCCATTTTATTTATTTATTTTTCGATTTCCACTCTGACCCATTTTCCATGTGTATATAATTGAGATCGTTTTTGTACGACACGGCTTTCTCAGTATGAACTTTTGCCTTTTTTATTAATTTCTATATTTTACTATCTTTAAGGAGATGGAATATGAGTTATTTGGTTAAAGTTTAGATTACTGCGGAGATTCAATATTATTTGGGTATTGCGTTGTACTTTGTTTGACATCAGAGACTAAATGGTTAGTTATTTATGTTATTGTTATTATTTAATAATTTTATTGGTTATTGTTCAAAGGTGTGGCTAATTACTTTCTAATTTTGATATCAGTTATTTTGTATGTCGTTCTTAATGAAACAGGGATTTGTTGATATATATCGTTCTTTTACAATTATTGTTATAATGGCTTATTATTATTCTTATTATACTATTATTGTAATGTATTTCTGTAGAAAAAGGGAGAAACAAGGTAATTTGTTATTGTTACTATCATTCAAAATGTCTTTCTATAGAACAGAGGGACTTTTTATTTCAGGAATTCTAGAAATACGTGAAATCGTGAAGGTTAAACGATCAAAGTCTCAGGTTCGAGTTCCAGCGATGCCTAATTTTTCACTTCCGTTCATCCTTGGGTCTTCATTTTCTTTATCCGCGTGAAATTCTCTTTAAAATTTAATATTTAATACTGTGATGTTCTAGCGCTACAACACGCATGTTGGAGCTAAATGCAAAACTTGCTTTTAAATTGTGTGGATAGTTGCTGCGATTTTAGTGAGTGTTAAAACCAAAAAGTCTAGATATAGTAGGACAAAATTAGGTCTAAATAGATCGAATAATCCACCATGTAGTTCACTTTAGGTCTTTGTATTCAATTTCAATTCGATTCAGGTTTTCAGTTAAAAATTTATTTGGGTAGCTTTTGGTGGTGGGGTGACTTAACCGTTGATATGGCGCCAACAATGTATTTTTAATCGATCGTTGTTGTCATTGTTGTATTATTTGGAAGTCAAGCATCAAAACGCAACGGTTAATGCAGGGATACACTATGAAATCATCACAAACGAAGAAACAAATTTTATAGACGACAATCTCCGTACATTTTCTTTTCTTCTAAAATGTCATCGTGACATATGCTATCTTCAACAAAGCTGGGTAATCAAATTGAGTTTATCACGCGTCTGGCAATTTCAACAGCCGACGTCAGGGTGGCTCTTGTTTTGTTTTCCTCTCCTAAGTTGATTTAAAGCCTCCTTTATTAGGATTAAAGGAGTGTATAGCCGCGATGATGTAAGGGTCTTAGGAGAGATTAACTTCCGATCAAGTTTAATGGATCTCGTTACGGACGAGGTTGTTGTCATTGTTGTAACGAGCCTTCGTTAACCATCTCCTCTCAAGCTGAGCAGTTCCCCATTGTTGCACGCCGACTCTAATTCTTGCATTGCTTGGCGCTGTCATTTTTGGCGAAAATGGTTTCCAAAACACATTGTAGTTATCGGTAATGAACGATTTAATATCCTGAATTATGAAAAACAAAACTTGACAAGGCGTTTCTTTTGAAAAAGCTTTTTCTGTTGTGGTGAGGGTATGTCTGGGTATTCAAAGACAACAAAGTTACGTCTGGGTATTTTGCCAAAAGGAGATTATAACGGAATGATTATTTCTTTTTCGAGGACGAGGTAACCCTTTTAAATGAAGGATGAATCACGCAAGAGCTTTATGTTTGTACTCTGCCAGTAAGTGAAAAGCAGCTTACTTCTTTGCTTATTATACTATATTGTCGTATTGCTATGGTTACGACG
Source organism: Ladona fulva (assembly GCA_000376725.2). Classification (NCBI taxonomy): domain Eukaryota; kingdom Metazoa; phylum Arthropoda; class Insecta; order Odonata; family Libellulidae; genus Ladona; species Ladona fulva. The sequence goes on along the minus strand of KZ308673.1, from coordinate 158,579 downwards.
ACTTCTTTATTCGAATAAAACACTTCCTTAAATATAAAAATTAAATCCTTCCTCCATTCTTGCTTCAATTGGAGAAGATATTTATGGAGTTTACATGATATGTACCATCCTTTTAATTCATTCGTTCATTCACGATCATTTTTTTTTTTGAGTAATTCATTCTCAAATTGGTTTCCAAAGGAAAGCTCTTCTAAACCACTCTTCTTCTTTGAATCTTATCATTAAACCCCAATGTATTTACAATGTATACAAAGACACTGAATTCTACGATGTAAAAAAAATTTATTTTAGAAAATGCTAAATCATTTAACAAAAACTCTGGCGAACTCTTATGCCATTTATTTAGCATACGGAAGTTTTTCTTCCACGATTTCATACTGGTAAATACATTTCTGTGAGGGTTATTTCATTCTTAAATTTATGTATCTGTTGCTTTAAAATTCAGCGAAAGAATGCCTATGATGGAAAGACGACTCAAATCTTAGTTGATATCTTATATTTAGAAAAGATGGGGAATCAACAAGAAGTCGATAATGCGGTATGTATGATATTTCCGGGCTTTTGAAACTAGCGGGAGGTAGAACACTCAATTATGTATGTATTTAAAAGATGCGTTTACCTTAGAATGGAATATAATAGCTTTTTTATATGAACATTTTTATCGCTAACAAAACAATGGAAAATCCGTTTGCAATCTTGTTAGTTGCTGCTTGTTTAAGCTTGTGATTACATTACAGCCCTACTTTAAAATTTACTGATTTCACATTGTAAATTTACAACTTTGAAAACATTCATAACATAATGCACAAAGTAGCGTGATATATATAAATATCTTAATACATAAAATGGAACATATACATAACATAATGATTACTAACTATACTGGACCACACATCATATA
>KZ308673.1:147208-157225 GCA_000376725.2 Ladona fulva | reverse complement strand
CAATTACGTCATCCGAAAATGTATTTCCTCTGAATTTATCTAACAATCGCAGCCTAGCTTCTAATCTCCTTTCTTTCAAGGATTCCCAACCTGCGTCTGTGAGCATTTGCGTTACACTTGCTTCTCTATCGTAGCACTTTAAACAATTTAAGTCTTGTTTAGGATGCTGCAGCATATTCTTGTCTCATGTATACGGTCAAACTGTGCAGTTAACATAGCTTCAAGATTTGCACTAGCATAACACATCATTTCATATAAATAAGTGCATCTTCTTAAAATAAATCTCTCGGCTTCAAACGAAATACTCTTGTGGAAATTGTCCAACCGGTTCCACCAAAATTAGATGGAATTTGACCAGAAATATGATTCTTACCGCGGTTTAGGAGAGGAAAAATTTTAAAGTTTTGACTTTCGATCTATCTCGATACGGTCAACCTCCATCCTTTCACCACTCTTACAGGTGATTAGGCAATCCGATCACGAGCCACTCGCCGATCTCGATACTGACTCAGTTACGTCCTCAGCATACAAACAAGACTCCCCCATTGTTACGAAACCCTTAGTTCCGAAAATGGCTGCCGAAATAACATCTTGAGGAATTCACATTCCCTATAAACCCTCTTTCACAGGAATTCCTTCCCTTTAATTGATCCCGAAACTTTTCTCTCTTGCTTACTACATCTACTCTTCATGTTTTTATCACGAAATACTTTATAAATCGCCGAAAAAATAACGGATATGAGAGAATTGTTTCACGTATTCTGCCTGGATTTGAAATTCTGGTGGTGTAATTTGGGTATGTTTCGGCAGGTGTGGTAACACTGCTGTCCTGTATCTCCTGAAGTCCTCTTCATTAATATCCAATATGGGCCCGATATGGCATGGGTACATGCAAGTATATATTCTTATGGTCATGTTGAATGACGTAATTGACTTTAGAAAATCTACCAATAAGTGGTTAATGTTTCAAAAGATTATCCTTGGTTGGAATTGAATTAAAGTAGAAATAATTCCTTAAGAAATACATCAAGCCATTACTATTGCTCGAAGATTTTTAATTAACTAAATTAACAATTGTTTTAGAAGTTCAAATAAAAAGATGGTGAGAAGGTTGTTGAATAAAGATTCTTAGTCTTACTATAGATTACTAGCTGAAGTGCCCGTTGATTATCAACGGAGAAAATAGAAGTCGAATTAAATATAGTATACCTATTTGCACATAAGAGAAAATAACATCTTGCAACTCAGATTAGTCCAACTAATTACGGTGCTACGTATGTCTGTTTCCCTTGCGATTCATCACTACAAATTGTTCGTGACTGTAATAGTTAAAATCTCTGAAAATTTTCGTCCTCTTCATATTTTCAATTCTTCCCATTGCATCTAAACTGGACTAAATACACAATGTATTCTTATGGAAAAATGCATGAGCTTGGAATCAACAATCGCATTGGTCGTCAGGGGGACGGGTTGTTTAATACCTCAAAATTTCACAAAATTGTCGTATATTTTATCTAAATTATCGCAATTTTAAATCGAAAACGATATTCCACGACCATGGTAAGAAACTGAATCTAATTTCCCTTGTTTTGGTACTTATTTCGATTTCATACGACTATTCCTTCTAATTTACTTTTGCAAAATAAATAAAGTCTGTAACCTATAAAATTGAACTTTACATGTTTTAAAAGAGATTTCCATAAGCAATTGTAGAAGTCATTGAAATATTGATGAAATCAGACAAACGGTGTGGACTCCAATCTCAGACAAACATACAAACAAACATACACACAAACAAAGCCACAGAATTTCTGCTTTAAATGTATAGATAGATTATATCCGGTTCGAAATTGCCATTTTTTAATACTGGCATATCATGTAGTGTTCTACGATTCCGTGCATATAATTTCGGGTTATGGTAAACCGTCTCCAAGGCGAGCAAGGTATTTGTTGAATTTAAACATGCATTACTGCAATTTTTTCTGGCAGATATTGAAGGTTGTTTCAATGAGATTAGTGTGTTAGGGTATTAAATTAAAATGTATGCAAATACATGCGGATAATTATCGGCGTGGAATGAGAAAGTTATGGACATAGCAAAGATGTTCGTGTGTGCATTTTCATCAGCTTTACACACACACTTTCAAAAGGACCTCACGGTTGAGGAAAAGTCTCATTTGTCTGGATGATTGTTACATATAATGTAATAGTCCGCAATGTTTTTATAAACAAATTTGTATTTTGCAACGTATTATTTCAAACTTACCCAAAAACCTAAATTCTACAACTTCAGAAAGTTATATTTAGATGGAATATTATTTATATCGATTATGCGGTATCTTTCTTTAATGTTCGGTGTAATTTAATACTCGAGTTTTGTGCTTTTACTGCCTTTATATAATATGATTCTTATATTCAAAACTACAGATTGAGTTTTTGAAAGGCACGCACAGATTGCATAGGAACGCGGTAAGAAACTCAGCTAAGGCATTGTATTGGAAGTTGACTCAGCTACTCCTATTGCGTGAGCACGAGAAATATCTTCAGGTATTGATTTTTCTTTTTTCGGTGTTGAAAACGCTTGAGGAAATCGGTTGGAAGCTTAGATTGGCAGCAAAGATGAGGTTTACTTCGTAAATACAGGGGAGTTCTTATGACAAAAGACTCAGCGCATTTAAAGGAAGATATTTTGGAGAGTTTAGATGGATTTCAACTCAACATACTCCATGAAGAATGATTTTTATTATATCTGACGTATACGGCATTCCGTAGTTATTTCGTAAATCGTTTGAGATTTATCAATATTTGCACCGAATTGAAATTCTGTATGGTTACTGGAGGCTTGTTTAAAATTCCACAACATTGTACTGGAAAATTAAAAAAATCGGAAAAGGAATAAAAAATTGTTCGTTTCCTGATGTTACGCGATAATATATTAGCAGTTAAAGAGAATTAAATTGTTTTTTTTTTGCATTTAAACCGATTTGGAATTAGGGTTTCCGTATAGGCAAAATGCAACGCGTCTGCCTTCGGTGAAAGCGGTTATGGGTTCGATTCCCGGTGGGGCCTACGTGCAAAATGGCCTCAAAGCACTTTTAACACTGCTACAGCTACGATTTGTAATTGCCTGCTGTAAATTTTATCTGCCTAATTTGCAATTGTAGATCCTATGTCATAACTCCATTAGGTAATATTTTTGTTTAGTAATATCGATGATTGGAGTTGAATTTAAGGTTTCACAGTTATACTTTGATCATCCGATATAAATTTTACTATCTAAAAATATTTCGCGTAGCATATCTCTTCGACGAATATGCAAATTATTACCAAATGTTCATTTAGAAATTTGCTGTCCCTTTGAAATCGCTAATATTGCGTAATCGGATAATTTTAGAACGTGAGTAACAAAAGGATGGAAAATGTTCCGGTCCGTATCAAATCAAACCATCAACGTCATTATCCCATGATTACGGATATCTTTGTCCATAATGGCTGATCTCCGTTGCCGTGGAAATTACCGTAAGTGGTATCCATGGAGAGTAAATAACACGCATCGAGTCAAATGGCACCAGAGAAATGGCTGTCGTTCGGGAAAAGATTCCGGTTTTCTCAGATTAGATTTGGGCCGTGGAGGTTCTTTTACGATCTGCAATGAGGCACTCCCGAGGTCCTCAAGGAGAGGGTGGATGAAGCATAAGAAGGAAATGTCCGCGTGGGTTAATCACGGCCGAGCATTTTCGAATTCGATGATTATCCTTTATTTAAAAATAATGCCATCGTCTTTGTGTTATTCCAAACCGGTGCTTGGGCTTGGAACTTTACTTAAAAATAGAATGGAATCATTTTTTTATTGGTATCTGGAGAGCTTTGAACAACCTGCTGACCTGCGTTGAAATTTCTTTTTTTTACAGCACTCTGTGCAGTATTGTAGAATCATCACATCTGATTAAATTTTGCAGAAGAAACAAATTATAAAGAATTGTTATGCCAATTGACCATTGTAAGGATTGTTTTAATAAACTCAACTAATGGAAATAATGAAACATATTCAATTAATGTAACAATAATTAATTTAACAATAGTAAAGCAATTACGCGAGGTAGTAAACCTTCATTCAATAACATAAGTTTTGGCCAAGTCAGTTAAAACTCCGTGGACATTAACTACAACAATTAAAATTACAAAAAACAAGAGCAGATATCAAAATGATGCAGCAGTTAATTCGATTTCCCTATCACTTTTCTTTTCATCGCCTTCAATACTTATGTCTTCATTGGTAAGCTAAAGATAGAATTCGAAAGTTTTGCTACCATATTGTCATTCTTATAAAATGAATTGTATTCCTTCAACGAAACCGTAGTTAAATTAAATTCAACTGACTGACTGACAACTGAGTTACTTTGTGGCATTCCGCTGATGTAGGAAATTGAAAGAGAGGAAACACTTTTCTCTGGAAAACTAAATCTTGTACTTTCTTTTCCTGTCGTATTCAAACATTTCAAGGTAAAAATTCCTAATAATCTCTCTCATGGAGAGTCAAGTACTCTCAGCGGTCATGTTTCCCGCGTTTTTCTCCATCAACTTGGTTTACCACTTGCTTTACGCCGAATGAATTTACATCTCACCATGAAACTTCGAGGAGTAGTTAATTGCATTATGACCTTAAAGGTGAGCATGGAATCAGAGCTTTATCGCCGTTTTATGATGTCGTAATCATAAAAATTGTCATGGATCTAAGGATCATAAAAGTGGCGAATGGGATAGGGAATTAAATTCCTGATATATTCACGTCATGGCGTTTTAAATGCCATTTACTCGGAATGAATTCGTCAGATTAAATCCGTACAAGAAGCTCATTATTTACAGATTTTTGTGCAAAAGATGGATTGTTTTCAGGTGACATATTGTAGCTATTCTTGTAAGTCATGAAATCAACGATTGCTGGTAAATTTTTATCGTTTATCGACCTGATTTGTAAAATCTGTATCCTCTTCATAATTTGTTGATCAATTTTATTATCATTATTGTTGATCGTCGACCGTAATTGGCGTAGTGCTATATGTCGATGTATTATTAATAAATAAATAAATATTACAATCAGAGTTGATGCAGTACGATACAATTGATCATTACCCTATTTAACTTTGTGGTTAATTTTAATAACTGGCGAATGTATACGTATCTTACTTGGGAAACCATGTCATCTGATTAATGTCATCCTAAATCTTCCTTATTGTTGAGTTCTTTCCGAAAAAATCTATAAATTCGCAGTTACGAAAATATTTAGCGTCGGTCAGGAATTTTTTTCTCAGCGTAAAAGATTAAATTTATGGAGGTTTCTTCCTTTGATATTGAGAAAGAATGCTGTCAATTGCTTTCTCAAAAGATCCGCGCATTGATGGGGTTTCCATGGCAATATTTATTTCCTCTTAAATTATTTCCGTTAACGGTTCTTTTACTGGGCTATTTTTAGAGCTCCGAAATGTTCTATGTGTGTGGCCAAATCTATGATGGAATTGGGGATCAAGAGATTAGAGTTTTCTGGGAGATGAAGTTCCAGCCGACTGTCTCGAAGTTTTGATCTAGGGAGCTTGGTTGCTGTTTTAATTTATTAATTGTTTTGTTTTTGGTGCAAGGATTGAATGAAGGGAGATTTCAATATTGGTATTTTGTAGGTTCTCCGTCACGTATTATGATAACGCACGTTTGGCCGACTTCAACGGGGGCATTCGTAAACTGAGTCATCGCCATGACAGAATTCTCTTGAAAGTTGTGGAATTTTCGTTAATTCATCTTGTTCACCTATTCTTTTCTCTTTTATTTTCGTTCCGTTTTGATCGAATTAACAATTCTTCTTTGTGCTACAATTAAGTTAAGTTATCATTAAAAAATAATCATAGTTGCAATCCCGTTTGTGGTGAAAATAGGGCTTCCGGATAGCCATGTAGGTAACGCATTCGACTCCACTGAAAGCGGTCCCGGGTTCGATTCCCTGTGGGAGTTCGCGTGTTAAATGACCTCAGTTGTCGAAGCTTTTTCGAAATTACTAATATCTTAGATAGCTAATTAAATATAATTTAATATTGAGTAACACACAGTCTTAGTTATAAAAAGTGCTTCTAAAGGTTTCACTGAATTCCATCCTTTCAATCAGACCAACAATAAGTGTTTTGATCTTAACGTACCATAAGAGTTGTTACGTAATCTCAACAATATGCCATTAAATAATTAGGAGAGTGGGCGTACTAATTAAATTACTAATTAATTATTATTATGTATAATAAATTGAATTACATTGATAATCAACTTACTATTAATTACTAATATATACTATAACTAACTTAAGTACAATTATATATTATGTTTGATTTACTAACACTGCAATGAAAATCTACTACTATTCACTACGTTTTTAGTTTGGTTTTAAATGTTAGTCGATCGCATTTAAGTCGACCTTCGTCTTTAGATTAATGTAATTTAATTCAATGCTTTTGTGATTGAAATGATAATAAGAATCTGCAATACGAAGAAATTCAGCAATAAATGGAAAATTAAATCAATTCGCAGAACCCCATTTTACCAGTTAAATGTAAAATATGTAGCTCCTACCTACATTTCGTATTACATAATAGGATACCATCCGTCATTCGCAATCTCTTACCATCTTCTTTACCTATACCACTTCATATTTAATACTCTGCTTTGAGTGAGATTGGGATGCTTGCTATGACTTCCGTACGAGATTTTCTCATTTTATCCTCAACTGCTACCTCCCACCTTATCGATTTCTATTCACCCCTTGGATGAACTCCTCTAATCTCAGGGTACGGAAGACTTTCACTCTCATAGCTCTCGAAAAAATAATGAAAACCTCCACCTTTATTCAGGGACCTTTCATTCATCTTGCACTTTCATCGGAGATACTATTCCCTGACTTAACTTTCGCTTTCAATGAACCCGTCTCTATCCAAGCGTTCCAATACGTGGACTCGAAATTGACTCTCTTCAATAATCATGTCCAAAATCATGTGTATTTTTACCCGGACGATGTTAATAGCTCCCCCTATTTAATTTATATATGTATTTAAGTAAACATCATTATTTTTGGCATATTTGGGACTCTCACCAGTCTTAAAAATAACTTGTTGCAAATCATAAATTTAAATGAATATATTAGACACAATTGATGAANTAGAAGGGGAATCGACATTTTAACTATTAAATATTACTTGCGACACGTGTAATTCATTCTGAAATTCGGTCCGTTTTTATACTCATGCTATTGGAATGGTATGTTTTTCAGTTCTTATGAGACGAAGCTTTTTCTGCTGTGCGCACAATGCTAGACTCAAAGTAGCGTCCTAATTCCACAGGATTTCACAGAAAAACTAATTGCACTTAATTCAGCGCGTTTCCTCCTGCCTTGAACCATATAATGCAAGAATTTTCGTTTTCATCTGTTTCTGGTGCTGAAGTGCTCGTTGATTCTCAACGGGGAATATATTTAAAGATTTATTATGGTAGTGTTATTCGCGCAGAATAAAATCTAAAATTTCTCAGATTTGTTTCATAGGACTGTTTATTGCAAACGAAATTTTTTAATTTCATCAAATTTGTTATAATTTGGAGCAGATGTCTACAATTCCCGTGTGTTCTTATGGGAAAATTCATGATTTCGGGTTCAAAAAATTGACTTGGTCGTAAGGTAAACCGGTTGTTTACAACCACAACATTTTCCTGTATTTATTATCGAAATCCTCGCAATACCGAATCGAAAAAAATCGAAACAGCTGTTTTATTTACCGTTGCCACCGGGTCCCACCGTTGCCACCGGGTCCTAATCGTTGCCACCGGGTCCCACGACCTAATCGCGACGGGTAATTCTGAAATAAATAAATACTCATAGAAAGCAATATTCTACGACCAGAATGTCTTCATTCAAATTCCATTCTTTTGGTGCTAGTCTGCTCGATGTCATGTGACAACTCTTTCTAATTTAATTTAGCGAAAGGAGTAAAGCCTGTAACAGACGAAATGAAGTTTACGTGTATTTCTCATGGGAAAGCTCGACTTGTCTGGAATCGAACCGGGGACCGTTGGGTAAATAGAACGTAGCGTATAATCAGCGGGTAGAAGACTTTTAATAATATGCAAAGTTTCAAAGCTTTGCGACTTATGATTCTCGAGTTTTCGGAGAACATACCCACAAATACATTCTAATTTATAATATTCATTCATACACTATAGCTCATGTGCTCACTTGTGTACAATATTTCTTACCCTGAAATGCCAAGAAAAGACAAATAAATTATATCATAATCATTTAAAGGTGATGCTGGGATAAATAAGCTTGTCGCTTCAAGATAGCTGTAAGGTTTTAGAGCAGAAAAGTATACGTATCCGTTGCATGTACTAATGCACTCTGTATATGTAAATGGAAACGATGTACATTGTAAGTAGCACCCAAGATGAGTCAGTTGAGATGATAGATTATGAGATAACACTGCAAATCCGTTTGGGAAAGTAAGCAACGGATTGATTTACTTGGAGATTGAGACGAGAGAAAAATATATCGCATGAAATGAGGATTACGTAACAATCCGCACGGATTTAAGATGAAATAGATAACATATACATCATCCAAGTGATTCACAGTTGAAGAAAGAAAATAAAATGTAGTTTTGTAAAGAATGCGCAATAGTAATTTTATATGACAGATTATTTTGGACAGATCTTATAGGAGTTGCTATGGAACTAGAGGGGCAGTTCAATTTGGTGAGATGGATATCAAAGCATAGCACGGAAATACCTGACTTCAGTTGCCGCAAAACATCTGCAAATCTGCAAGTGGTCCAATGGAAATAGATCCTCCTTTCAGACTATTAAAGCAGACTATATCAACCGTATATCCCAGGAGCATTTAATCCCACCGCAGTCTACAATTACCACAAACAATTGCCATCTATTACTACGACAATAATAGAACGAAATTAAATTTTTCTCACAGCATCCTTCGCTATATCATAGTACCATCATATATAATTTATTTTTGCAAAAGAATCTACATCAGTATGCAGGAATTTTAGATTTTGCCATTGATTACTTATGGGCATTTATCTCACACATTCTCCAACAATGGAACAGGTTGCTATGGACTCACCTCACTTACTCACTTATAAATACCACTGAATTTGACGGAAATCGTGAACGATTGATTACAACTCACGCGATTTCGAATCTAAAAGAGAATTTAGTATTAAAATTATTATTAAATTTGGTACACGACAGTTCAGTATATATAGTCAGTCAGTCAAGGTATTCAGTATATACCTATATCTTAGTATAGATGTTCCTTTGTTGGCTGCCCCCTATGGGTGTTGTACAGCATTGTTGTCTCTTAACAATGCTAAGTCCGTAACTATGGTATCCAATCAGTTCGGTACTCTTGCGGCAGCGTTCATTTCTTTCCAGTTCATTCCTCTGTCCATCGTGACTCGCGCTTCGCTTGTTAATTATTCTTTGATGATTCGTCCATTCCTTGGTTACGATTGTTCGTTCGCATCGTTCCTTCGCATCGCCTGAATCTCTGTTTCCGTTACGTATTCGAAACAAAGCCCTCGTTATTCCTTCAGCGTACTTCTAACAGGACGTTTGAAATGATCACCATATAAAGAGGCACACTTTCATCTCGAATTCTCATCCCTTGTCTCCCATTCAAAGGGACTTATGTCTACCGTCAAATTTTGACTGACGGATCATAATTCACTTGCGCGGAATGACTGGATTAGGTGATTTTCTTTTTTTTCCTTTCATTGCTCATTCTTTCGTTCTTTATTTTCATTCTCATTTTGTACCTTTTTTACTTATACTTTGAATAAAATTTTAAGGAGCAAAGCTTACCGATGACAGAAATATAAATTTGTTGGACAGAAACTGTTTCTTGAAACAGCGAATATTCAAAAAAATTTAAAATTATCTTAAAAAATTTAAAATTATCTTAAAAAATTTAAAATTATC
>KZ308673.1:76486-147014 GCA_000376725.2 Ladona fulva | reverse complement strand
TAAATTATTCTAAAACTTAAAAAAAATTTAAACCTTGTTTTAAATTTAAAAAAATCTAAAATAAAAAAAACATTTCAAATCTAAAAAAATATTTTAAGAAATTCGTTTTTGCTTTATTTTCATTTTAAATTTGTTTTAAAATGTTAACAATTGAAGCTTTCACTGCTCTAACTTGACAGGGAAAGATGTGTTCCACGTTTGTACAACATCATTTTCATTTGTAAATTATGGCGTATCGTAAGTCAGTTTTCAGCAGCTGACATTGTTTGTTTGTCGTTTGATGATTCTTGACGGCTTCATAAAAGGGACCTTTAATCGTTGATTCGACGAAAAGTGAATATTTATTCTGGCAAGACTCTCTTTGAGGAATTATCTCACGATTAGGCTCAAGTAAATATGCGCAAGAAAATCCTTCATTTACACTCTTCAGTTTACTCTCCTGTGCGTAGCAAATAATCACGGCGTACTTTCGTTGAGATATAAATATTTACACAGCGCCTTCTTGTAAATATCCAATATATTTCTCATCTTCAATTCAAACTTTCCGTTCATCGGTGGTGATACCATAGGAGGACTTAGAGCTTATAATAGAAAATTTAAAGGAATTCCCAAATGTTTACGGCAAACGGAACTGAGTAGAGGGAACCCACCTACACAGAATAATGTAAAATACCTCACAAAAAACGAGGTGAGAGCTCCTTAATATCCTATTTGTGGGCTGGTTTCCTTAACGAGGACCGTGAGGAGATGGGTGCCCCTATGTCGAAGGCACCATTCATTTTTTCTCGCAAATAGCTTCCCTAAAGAGGGAGTGAAATTTATCTATGTGTTAGGTTAATAGCTGATCTATCAATGAATTATTACTTTAAATTAAGTTGGAGATGGTAAAGTATCACGCGTAGTAGGACAAAATTTGAGATTTATAATCGTTTAGTGAATACTTTTATATTAACCACAATTCACTACAGTGTATAGGAGTGCTGAATAAAAGTCTACGGTGGGCTAAATTTGGACCGGGGTCGTAGTACGTATGTGCAGTACTTCTTCAGAACATTGCATGGAAGAGATCTGGGTTCGAGTCTCATTCATATACGTCGTTTTCATTTCTGTTTACTCTGTGGAGGATTTGATTCTTGCCGCCATATCGCATTAGTTTCTTTTGATTTCCAACCGAAATGTACATTTACAAAACAATTGCTCGACGTACTTTGTTGCGTATAGTTCGGCACTAAAAAATTGTATCTACAGTGTGTAATTCAAAACGGTCACTTGTATTAATAAATAAATAACGTCCTCATTTTGGGCAAAATTGAGACTTGGGCAAAGTTGCTTATTTAACTCATCGGAAATAGATCAAATTATTAAATAATAACTAGAAGTTAATATACATTAAAAGAGATTAGGAAAAATAGGTGTGGGTTTAAAAAACTTTAAAGAGTATACACTGCTGGAAAACACTAACGAAAAAGGGAGTGTGACAAACCTACAAAAATCTACTGAAAGTAATCACTAAAAGGTACTGAAACAGATACCCTTATCAAAACCTATAAGTTAAAACATGGTGTAATTAACTCATGTTATGTAACTACTAGTAAATGGTCTAAACGATAAAGCAAGGGTACTTGGAATGAAAATAAACGTAAGAAAAACTAAAATAATGAGATTTACCATTTACCAAGGGAACAATGTTGAGTTAACGATGGGGAAAAACTTCAACAGGTGGATTATTTCTCTTACTTGGGAAGTGATCTATCTTGGGATGGCAGATGTACAGATGAGGTTAGAAAAAGAGTAGCATTGGTCAAGGAAGCTTTCATGAAGCGAAGGAAACTGATGATTAGAGGTCTCGATAAAGGAATCAGGAAAAGATTGGTAAAATCCTTGGTATGGAGTATATTGCTCTATGGGTGTGTAACCTTATGAAAGGAAGACACCAAAAGATTAGATGCCTTCGAGATGTGGGTATGGCGTGGAATGGAAAAGGTGAGTTGGGTCGATAGAAATGCAAACGCAGACGTACTAGAGGTGGTCGGGGAGGAGAGGGTTTTGGTTGAAGTAATAAAAAAAAAGAAAAACGTTTACTAAACCACAAGAATATTACAATTCACCACCTGATAATGTAACGACGCTACAAAACCATGGTTGTGCATTGTAATATTCTTGTGGTTTAGTAAACGCTTTTCTCTTGGAGTTTTTGCATTAACAAGTACCACAAAGTTACGCCTGATTCTGTATCATTTTTTTGAAGTAATTAAACGTCGACAGAGGAAATGAGTGGGTCAAATATTGAGAGGAGAGTGATTGCTCAAGAATGTTGTTGGGGTTAGAACACAAGGGATAAAGCAGAGGGGAAGACAAAGAGAAAAGATGTTAGATGACATAAGAGATCGAGTAAGTTGCCAAGAAACGAAAGAAATAGCATTGAATGAGGTATATCAAGGCATATGAACCGAAAGGTATTTACACTGTGTTCCAATACATTTTATTAGACGCGCCACATCGTAATACCTTTTCAGTACCATTGTCCACAACTGCCAAGCAATTTTCCTCGTCATCAATTCGAAATACATTTTATAGTACACTCTGTATAGTCAAAGCTATCCTCGCTAATGAAGAAAGTGAAACTGCCTCTCTGTGAATGGGTCTTTGACAGTGGTTATTACGGCGACATGAAGTGCGGCTTTGAAACGGCGCTCGTAGCGTGAGGGTAATTGGCCGATCGATATAGCTCGTGGGATATTTACAGTTGTGTTCAAAGCAGTTAAATGGGTTGCCTCTCGCTCTCTGACAGCTTTCAAGACCAATTTTACCCAACTGCCCTCGAGCCCTTGTGATTGAAGAGAGCTTTTGGTTCTGTTCTTGCTTTGATAAATATTTATCACACGGGTGACTTAATCACTTTTTCTAATAAGATTATAATAACGGCACAAGTTTATAATATTAATACTCGTATATGAGCATATAACTTTAACAAATGTGAGTAACCATGGTGTTTTGTCTGGAAAGTCATCGACCGTAAGGCTAATTAGATCCTCATGGCGACCTAAAGCTTTGGAGATGGAATGAGGCTTATAAGGCTAGATGAGGAGTGAGGTAGTTTGATTTTCTCGCCGCTTTAGAATGCTGCGATGTACGTTAACGTAATTGCTACACAATGATTATACAGATGACATTTTTCCTGTCATTCAATAAGGAGTGACTTAATTGATAACCATTAATGAATAAATTCTATCTTATTTGGCCGGACTTCGTGAAAAGATATTCTGGAGGAATAAAGAAAACCTTGTTGTACTTCACACACCCTGTGGATATTACAATTTTTTCTTTATCTCTTCTGATAACCATTACTCAGCATCACTCATACCTCAGTAGCTTTCATTTCACCTTACCAGTAAACAAGACCAAGGCAAAAGTAAACGAAACACACATTTTTGTCTAACTTTATTGAAAAACGACAAAAATTTTCGATTCGTCAATAGGCGTAAACATGTATAGTTTCCCAAAATCATCACGGACCCATTTGATCCTCGTTTAGTATGAACCAAAGGCCGATTTGCAAATAGCGGTGTACCGATAGGTAATAATTCCTCTTTAAACCCCTCACCGAAATCAGTTAACTTGCCTATAACAGCTCCAGCAAGAGCATACCGTTTCAAAGTGCCATACGATAAGAATTCCCGAAACCTTCCAAGTTCACCCCAACCCATATATGTACTGAGATGATCGGTACAATCTCCGCCTAACCTCGCGGTCAAGTGTAGCGATTCTGTGAGGATCTCTCTCAGGTCATTCCCTCGCTGTATCCGGGTGAAAGAGAGGGTTGTGGGAAGGGAAAGGCCGTTGCGTCACCACTGGGAAGATCTGAGAGAACGATGTTCTTCCACAGGTTACTCGAGTGCCAAATAGACGCTAAACATGAACCTTTTAGTATTGACCTCAACCGAATTTCACTCTTACGACCTTGCCTTCTAAATGAGGAGAAAACCGAGGTCGTTGTCCTTACCTTATATTTAGAGTTACCCGATAAGAAAGTCATTGGCTTTTCGGAGATGTTTCTCCGAGGTTTTAGAACGTCCTTTTAAAACGGTTACGCCCCGGTGAATTTTAAGGGCTTGGTTTTCAAAACTATGAATTTTCAATGGATTTTATTTTAGTTCTGAAGTCGTTTTTTGTGTGTTTTTGTCTTGATTTTTCGGTTCTTCCTATTCTGAATTTGGCGACTAGGCGACAGTTTTCTGTCATCTAGGTCTGAATGACGTTACATGAAATTATGAATCAATTAGTAGAAGAGTGGTACGGATAGTAAAGGAAAGGGAAGTTATAATAAAACGTATATATTCTGTTAGCTTGTATAGAAACGCGTAGATCATACGAAAAGCCGCTACAATAGGGTATATATGCATATCGGTGTAAAATGTTTTATAGGTCCTGGCGTAAAATAAACCGAAGCAGTTACATATTATACGTTATACCCGCTGAGGAAAGAAGAAACAAACTTTAACACGTACCGCTACATTCCTATATTTTATTCCGCGACCTTTATTTCGACGTTTCACGTCATCGTCTGTAACCATGGTCGTGGAATGGAATTATATTGTGTTACAAAGGGTTAAAGTTTGCGTATTTTTCTTCAGTTATCGAGTACTACCATTAAGTAGTACCTAAAGGAATTGATAGAGCTGCACCGACTTCAGCAACGTCTTGATATAAAAATTAGAAGCGTCAAATTACATATAATAATAATAACAATAATAACAACAACAAAAACACAACTTTTTCATTGTTGGAGCGAACCTTAGTAAAGATTGGCCATTATTATAATAAACATTTAATGAAAACACAAACAATCATGTCCTGACCAAGATATGAACCCGGGACCTCAGTGTTGCAAGGTCAGCATGTTAACAACTACGCCACCGATAAGATATGTGAGCATCTTTATGCAATAGGAAATCATTAATGAAATAGTGCCGTTTGTCAAGTCATACCTCCTTCAATTAAATCAAAAATACACTGAAATTCTTCCTTGGCTCTACCAGCAGTCAACAGCATGTGTGTATGCGAAATTTTTGCATAGCCTCACCGAGTGTCAATTTCATAAACAATCGTGTAAAACTTTTCTAATTTTTCCTGCTTTGACTATTTGTGTAGACTATGAACTTTGATTTAGCGTCTTTTGGACTCTTTTCTTTTGTTTATTTATTCAGTCGCTCTCTCTACGTTTTGTTTGTGATTCTCTGCTTCGTCATCGACGTCTTTGCCCTTGTCTTCCATCGCAATCTTGTTGTTCAAGCTATATTTACAGGAATCAGGTACTTACAATAGATACAAACACACCTATTAATAGGCTTATTGTTAAACATAAAACATTAAGTGCTTAATAATTTTTGTATTTGTATTTATATATACAAGAATACCGTTCACAAAGAGGTATGAAAGTAAACATATCAATTATATATAGGTCTCGCGATAGCCAAAAGATGACATGATATTGTCCGGCTATCTATATTTTAAGGTTACAATCATGAACTTTATAACAAGATAGACATTACATATGCTAGATATGACAGACATATTAATTAAAAAAATGTTCCCTCAAATTCACAAATAAAGAAGAAAAAGAAGAAAACAAAAGATTATGCACAGAAGATCATTCTTAATAGTTAAATAAAATTAAGAATTTTGCAAATTATAGATATATACTTATATAAATGTTTACATAAGAGTACAAACAATAAGTTCGTAACATACATACATATAATAATTTTAATATTGAGGTAAATTATTCATTCTGAAACAAGATATTTTGGTTTTTATATGATTGTTTCATAAAATCAAAGTAACCGAATGTGTGATTTATTCTGCTAAATTAGGGCTCCGTTCAAGTTAAATCTTTATAAGAAATAGGACATTTTTTAGTCCTTGGTTCTGTTAATATATCTTTTTGAATGCTTCAAAGCCCTTAAGCAGTATGTTCGGTAGGGTGTAAAATAATCTCGGATGTTAATCGAGGGTAGAATTAATGCTTTTATGGTCCATTGCTAATTTGAATTGTAAAACTCGAGTCATACCTGCCGAAATTTCCAAGTCTGACATTTAAGAGTGCTACATATAGGATTATAAGGAATTCCCTGGTTGAATAAATTAAACGAATGGCTTGATATGTGAATGCGTCATTCATGGAATTACATAGTAGGTTATTTCAGTCACCAGAAATTCCCTAAATAGCGTGATACCTCGGCTAACGAAGATATGTCGCTCCGGAATCACATTCGTTTGCCGAAACGTGACGTTATCAGGCGTCTTTTTCTTGCTATCTCGATTTGGGTTGTTTATGTTAAAGAAATAAGAGTTGAATCATTATAAGAGTTCAGGGCATATGTACAAGACAACATAAATAACTCTAAGTGACGTGGTCAGATGATTTCTTTGCCTCACATACAGGTGAGAAAGAAAAGATGCTGGAATGCCCCGACCGTTCAAGTTTGTTGCTTTACGTTAGCGCGCACCTACGCCAACAAAACATTCGCTAGCCGAACCCGTATTCATTTGTCTATTCCGAAAAAAGGGGGGAAAGGATTTTTGTTTGGCGGAAAATTCGTTTTTGTTTGGCGGGGGCTTCCTTTTTTAACCAAGGTTTTGTTTTTATTGGGGATTTGGATTTTCGGTTTTTCTCTTTTTTTGGCATTGGTTACGGTTGACTTGGTTTAGAGGAGAGGGGCTATTCTGTATCTCATTGTAGATCTACGACACATTTGACTACAGTCGAAGATGATACCCGGACATTTCGTTACCCTCCTGCAGATGTCGGGTCCGTCACAACAATGGAGAGATTTTCGCGACGCTGTTGATTCATTGTTGGAGAAATCCCGATTGGGATTGGATGATGATAATAGGAACACCCTTTGGGGGTCCGCGAAACCGGAAATGACTCAGACGCCAGACAAAAGTGACGCGGATTCCGCTCCGGGCGAGACGCGATCGATATGAATATAAATAAAGCGTCGGAATTGAGAGAGAAACTGCTGAAACGGATCCCGGAAGCGTCGCTAAAGGAGAGACATTTGCGAGAGGATATATACGAGTAAAAGTTACCGACACGTTATCTGGTTATCGCAGTTTTCTTTGGCAACGTTGACGTGACCAACAGGGGTAATTACTGGCTCCTGATTAAGGTTGTTTTTAGGTCGCGCATTCGTCATTTCTTCGTGAATGATTCATCGACGTTTCCAGAGCGACGGGGGGAATCACCTGAAATGCTTTTTTAGCGTGGAAGTTTGGAACTCATCGCTCGGGGTGAAGATAATCCTATATATGCAGGCACCGCCTAGCAGGTCATCTAGCTCTTAAGAAATACGCATGTTCTATCAATTATAGCGTTTTCAGCCCTTGTGAATATCATATATCACTAACGCAAATTAGTATATAAGAGTGGAAATTAGTAATTGGGCTCAAAGTACTTAAACTGTCATTCTGTCCGTCTGTACACCAGTAATTTTTCAGTTTTCATTATAAATGGCTTTTTCCATCGTTCGAAATCAACGCAAAATGGCGAAAACTACTATTTTTTATATCGTTCTAGCTGAAGTGCCCGTTGGTTCTTAACAGGGAAAATAGAGATAGAATTAAATATGTCAGTACTATTTCTATAAACAATAAACTCGTCGGTCCTCAATTTCTAATGTATTCTTATATGAAAAGGCTGGAGAGGGGATTCAACAATGGAATTAGTCGTTAAGGGGACAGTTTGTTTACAAACTCAAAATTTTAAAAAAGTTTCGTTCATATTTTCAAATGCGCACTTTGGAAACAAAGCTTCCATTCCCAAGGGTTTCATGATTGGAACCCTCAATTCCCTTAGGAATTCATTCCTTTTATTTTCCATTGTGAAACCCTTGATAATGGAGACATTGTTTCCGAAATGCGCATAGGGTGATTCCTAGAACTTGGTAATCAAGAAGGACTTCCTGTTTGTCTCCAAGAACGAGTTCCATCTGCCAACATACGGCTTACGGAGTGTTTTTAAGCCTCTAACTCATTAACAGCCGTGTTCCGTTTATCTTTTTTTTCGATAATAATGCCATCGGTCTCCCGAATAGCCAAGGAGACGACGCGTTCGATTCCCGAAGGGGTTCCACGTGCGAAATGACCACAGCTGTCGAAGCACTTTTAATAACGCTAATGCGGATATACTAATGGCAATGCCCTAATAATAACACCTGTTTTTTCTGAAGTTATGTCGCTATTATTCCCGCTGTTCCCTTTCTCATTATTTAAACCCGCGATCAATTGAACAAATAGTCTTTAAAAGACCTACATTGTTTTGAGAAGTACAGAATTGCCATTTTTAGAAAGGATCTACGGACAAGAATCATTGCCGAATAGAGAGTATGTCATATGAGGGTTAATAATACTTAGCATTAGAGATCTCAGTAGAAATGTTCTGTGCTTACAAGTTCTATATCCCGGTGCTTGAATTACCTATGAAAATATAAGGTGCAAAAATTTTCATAGAAGGTGGAACTTCTAAGGAATGTGGAAGGAATCGAAACGGATCTTGACAGTGATCCATATTTCTTCAATTTTATTTGACCTTACTAATTAAATCGACAGCATTCTCTTCGCAGACGGTGCCAAATCAGTCTCACGCTTGGTGAAGAGGATTTTATGTCTGCGTTAATACATCTGCTGGCAATACCGGAAGGATTCTATTCATTCATTCCTTCTTATGAAAATCAGACCGCGTGAGAATTGGGCTTCGTTCTCCGATTGAATGGAAGTTTACCGTTCGAGAATGAGAGAAATTGCATCGCGATATTTATTTCCTTTTCATATCCCATTGATAATTATTCCGACGGAATTCAAGCGTAATTCTCGTTAATTAATTCTGCATTGGCATACGAGAGCTCCTTTGTCTGATCGCATATCTTCTAACGGTTTTACCCACATCATGCCCACCAAGAATATTTTTCCCATTCGGTCATACGAATCTCCCAATGGGAATCATTCGGAGGGTTGCTTAATTTTGCTAATGGATGCTGATTCTCACCGATGGGTTTGCAAAGGCTCCGCGGAGTGGTCGTTTGGACTCTGCGAATCTTCTGAATCGAAGGTCACAGCCACTGTGCGAATTTTATCTTCCGGTTGTCTACTCAAGTGCCTTTTTCGGGGCCAAAATTCTTAACCTGAATAAATGTCAATGTCCTCGGTGGATACACAATGCTGCGCCTAGCTAATGAAAAGCCTAGGGCTCTAAGAGGATATGGGAAATGTTTATTTTTCAATGTTGATGCCTTGCTTTTATTTTTTCAAAAGTTGAACCATCCACGCCCCTATTTCTGAATTCGTGGAAATCTTATAATTGACTTGAAACAAAACTCGCAAAACGGCCATGTATTTCACGAAGAAAATATTAGAGAAAGCACGTAAAAACTTCGAAACTTTTAGAGTGAGACATTTTTTGTGCTATATTCGGACGGAAAGGTGGGGTATCAGTAAGTAAATCCATCAGCCTGAAGGCTGGTTGGATCTTTAAACACATCCACCATTAGCTACAAATTTTTGGAGAGGGAAATGAGGCTTACCAGGCAAGATGAGGAGTTAGGTAGTTTGCTTTTATTTTCTTCACTGAGCCAATATACTGTACGTGAAACAAGTCCGCGCCAATGCAGCACTATGACTCGATGAATAAATTTTCATACTATTCTATAAGGTTAATGATTATAATCATCCATACCTCAGTTGCAGTAACTTAATCACGATTGAGAAAAGTTTGGATACAATTGTAAAAGAATCATACCATTTTCTCTGTCCAATACTAAAAGACGAATGGAAAATATCCCATTAAAATGTTTAAGGTATGGTAACCAGGGCATCGATCCGTAATTCAATAATTTTTCTTCTCCGATTTTCACTCCGGTTTGTTGGAAAAACTAAACTTCGGTTCAGTTCCAGTTTCCCCTCCTCCTGCCAGCTTCGAACCGGTTCTTATTAGCTCCGACTGTTTCAAAATTTTATCCTTCTTAAAGTTTGTTTTATCATTGCTAGCTTTTTTCGTGTTTGGTAAACGTTCCTGTAATTACTCTTAAAGAAAACTGTGTATTGTTCGAAGACGAATATTTTAAGAAAATAAATTACTGTTTTCGTTTCTGGTTTGGGTTACGGAATATCGGGTTTTCGGTTCGGATTCGGTTTTCAAGTCGCTCAGTAAGAAAACGGTTTGTTTTGGATTCGGTTTTCGTTTCGGTTCAGGTTTGCTGGCGTGATGGTAGGACGAACAAGGAATATAGGTGAGATACAGAATGCATTTGTATAGTACATTACACGGAGTACATTTGTAAGAACGACCAGAATTCCAGAAGAACGATTCCTTTTGAATCAGGTAACGTACAAGAGGAAGGAAAAATAAAAGGAAAACAAAGAGCAAAGATCAAACAAAAGGAAAAAAGACACGCATAAAGACAATAGAAGAACAAGCGAAAAATAGGTGACACTGTAGGTAATCTATTTCATTGAAGGATGAGTAAAGTTAACGACGAAAAAAGTCCAGGAGGCGTTGAAGGACTAGGAGATGAGTCGTGGAATAATTTCTTTTTGACATTTTTGATAATTACAATTTTTGTAAACATAGTCATCATTAATAGTAAAAAAACTGATAAATCAGATTTTGTGATATACAGCTTTATATCACATATATATAGTGTTAAATAACATTCGTTACACATCAAAATGTTAGTGGTAATGATAATAAACGTCTTAATCAGGCTAGATTGAAGCTGAAATTCTCCTCTTCCACCCAAACAATCAAAATACTTACTAGAGCCATTAATGTAAATGAGGAAAATTACAACTCATGTGAATATAGAAATCCTAAACGTCTGTTAGGCAAAAATTAAGTTCTGCTGGAAAACATCAACTAAAAACGGGAAGGGCAGGCGCGCATCCAGGGGGGAGGGGGGGCTGACTGGCTTAACCCCATCAACAAAATTTCTACAAGTATATCTTCAGAACCAAATTCTCAAGATCTTTTTCAATGAGTATTTGTTCGCTGGAAGCATATCTTCATTGGCAATACGTTATTTTATGAAGAGAACCTGTTAATTCTCATTACAACGTAAATGATAGGTTATTGGTTACAATATTTAAGTTCAGCGAAACTTCTGGATGCTCCTTAGGGGGTTGGGGAATGTGAAACCTTCGCAAACATACCAATAGTTGTGGCTAAAAGATATGTAACATACAATATATGTATCATATCACTAAATCAGTGCGGACCGCAGTACGTGCAGGCCTCGTGTAGACCTTGGACATCTGTTACGGTCGTTCAGATCTCCCCGAAATGTCTTGTCGAGATACAGTTATCCTATGGGAAACTACCAGAGAGCGATTTCCGTAAAGGACACAATGCCACCCGGAGAGTCCCGCTCCACATTTCATGTTTTCCTCCGGCCCAAAAAGAGCGTCCAAGAAATGCACACGTAATCTTTCCCTTTCCGAAGAAGCCTTCTACATACCGGCGGGAGGAACCAATTCTCTTGCGCGGCCTCTACCTTCACAGGGCGGCAGGTGGGTGGCTGGGCGAGTTTTTCTTTTTACGGTCGGTGGAGCACGGGTTGGGGGTGGAATAGGTAGGGGAGGGTTGAGCTGCGGGGAAAAGGGTTCTGAAGAGGAGAAGTGTATCTCTCATGAAGGTGGAGTCGACGGCCTGTTCTTGGGAGCAGAACGGGACAGGTTGCTGCGTATGTCCTGCCCTCTGTCGGGAAGTAGGGGAGGCGGTGGGTTAGGGGAAATGATGTGGTGGAGGAAGTAGACTTGGGGGAAGAAATTCCCAAGACCTTTCCGAGGGAAAGATGGACTGCTTTGCTGGTTTTATTAAGAGCTTGTGGCACGTTATGTGGTGGCTGCAACCACTGCTCTTCGAAAGGCTTAAAATATTGAGGGTCGGTGATTGATTAAAGTATACCACGATTTAAATATACAAACGTCTTAATTTGAGCAAGGTTGAAAGATCTCCTACTGGTTTATCATCATGTTACGTATACGATTATTGTTACAATTCATTGGTTATAAAGATCATTGGCGCAGTGAAATGGGGGGTTCAGGGTTAAAATCCCCCGTAAGAGGGTTAAATTCTTTAATAAACTTGGAAATATCAATTACTATGCTACATAACCGCGTAAATCGCCTCACTTTCTATCCAGATACTGTATTGGAAGGGAATTTTTTAACATCCCTTGGAAAATGTACCGTGCATTATTATTCCGGCCCTTGTAATGTACGCAAATTTTCGTTCTCTCAATTGTTTCGAACCCCCATAGATATACCCTGGCTGCGTTACTGATAAGGGTCATATGCTGTTCTACATCTATGTATATATTTAGAGCGCGTACAACGCAGAGCGGCTCGTTTCGTTAAGGGAGACTATAGTTTCGGTAGCAGTGTATCCGAGTTGATCAAATCCCTCGGCTGGGAATCTCACGTTCACTGCGGATACCTCCATTTCCGGTGTATTTATCACTCCAACGGTGGAGTGATCCGCAGTGAACGTGTTCAGGAGAGAAGAACCGAGTATAGGCACAAGCTGTTCCAGAAATCTTTAAGTACTGATTTGCACGACGAATTACGCGATATCAAGATTCCCGTTCTCAGCGAGCGCGATTTCCGAGACCAGAAAAACAAAAAGATTTCGGGAGATAATAGCGAAAACGGATAGCTACGAGATTACTGGTCTCTTTTTCCTTATAGTATTAGGTATACCAGTCAGGTAGCTTATTATTAGGTTCGGTGTTTTTACACCCCCTGCCATACGCCATATGACGGCTTGCGGGGTACTAACGTAAATGCATATCTGCACGTGTACCCTACGAGCTGCCTCTCGGCGTTTGGCATGCGGCGTATACACCTAAAAAACTTAAACCTAACTTTCATATGCGTTACTGTCGTGTATTGTAACCACGGAAAAGTTGAAAATTTGAAGCGGCTGCCTTAAGTATATACTTTTTCTGATTATTCTCGCCTTTTTGATCGCCGATAGCAGGATGGAAGCAAAACATATACTCAGACTTTCGGGAACGCATTATCGTTGATTTTATTAAGCAAGTTTTGCCAATAATTTAATCTCTTACGTTCTAATGAATTCCCTACATATACATAGGATCATCTTGGTGACGGTTATCGATTCTGTACCCCTGATCCTTTCTATTTCACAAATTCAACGCTTGTCTGCAGGGTACTACGTACTGTATGTTCTACATGGGGGTCCCATAGCGTCAACGAATTCTAAAAAGGAGGAATCCTTCGAAAAGAATACGAAAGATGATATTAAAGGAGACTGTATTTTATTTTTTTTAATAATTCGTACATTATTACTATATTAAAGGTATTTTTATAGTATTACACGTAAGATATATGAAATAAAAGTACTTTTTGAAAGAAGTAATATTACGCATGATTTCAGATCAATATAAGATTGAAAATATTTTAACAGAAAATGAAAACGAATCAAAATCCGACATAAAACAGCTTCAGCTTATCGAGAAAGGAATTGAAAAGATACTCAAGAAAATTATATTTTCGAGTGAATTTTCTTAATTTTTGACACATTTAGAAATTGATGATTCTTGATAGATATTACCAATGATAAGAACAATAAAATTTAGTAATGAAACGAACAGAATGAGAAACTTGGGAAGGTGAGTCTGCAATTTCCTCTGGATTCGAACCGAGTTAAAGTATAAAAAATGCAACTTTGTAAACATGACAGGCAAAGGCATAAAGGATGAACACAGCGTGTTTAAGGACGATTATCTAAGTAATTAGCCTCAACAATGGAGAAGTGAATAGGAGGCAAATCATTACGCATTGTTCGAAACCATAGCAACGTGGCGAATAGTGAAAGGCCTCGTGGAAGTGGGTGATTGCTCCCTCTACTTTTGAAGGGGATGATTAAATGTGGATTATTAACCATAACTCTCAGCATTCATTTACTTGTTTCTCAACAATGGGACGTGGGAATTAAAAGGGAAGCCAAACGGAACCGGAAGGCTCATCTTCTGGTGCGAAATCACCTGTATAATGTGCCACGCCATGAGAAACAGTGGAATATCTGTTCATACAATTTCCTGCTTAATTAAGCCTTACCATTTATTGATGTAGAAATTATGTGAAGCGAATAAGTCGTGATATATCCACGTTTGACCTATTCCCGTTTCATTGTCGAGTGTATCTGTCGAAGTGCTTTCTGATGGGAATTGATTTGTCTTTATCTCAAGATTACCTGTCATTCAACTTTCAATTGGTCTTTGCGTAGTCTCACTGCCTATCTTCATAAAACAATGAAGGATTCTCATCTGTTTGTACGGTATTAACCTCGTAGTCCACTTTGATTTTCAACCCCCTTCCAACTCCATCGTAAGCTACCAAAGGTGCTCTAAAGGGAGTGAAGCAAGGTGAGGATTGAGGTACTTTACTCAGCAAGCCAGAATGTTGTACGTTGAAAAAGTTTAAGTGCAGTGCAATGCTATATAAATAAAAGTTTAAATAATCTTGAAAAAATGGGAAAGTTAAAGTGACCACGATGATAGCTAGTATTCAGAACCAATTCCGAATTCCCGAATGAGGGGGTGAGGCTTACAGGGTCAGATGAGGAGTGAGGTATTTTTTCACTGAGCCAGGATACAATGAGTGAAGAAGACCACGAAAGTGCAAGGCTTTTGGTGGCCAATGGTGGAGGGTATTGGGTACAGCGTAGACCATTAAAGAAGAGAAAAACGTTAGTCAGGGATGTCTTAATGCACGAAAGGGGTGAAAATGAGTAAATTATGGCCATTGCTATTTTGCCCTTTCGTAGGAGAGATAAAAAATTAGCGTTTTTCCATGAATGGGGCACTATTCTATTCATATTTTCAGTATTTTAGTGGTTATATATTTAAGCAAGCGGTTAGTTAAGGTAGCAAATGTCAACAGATACCTCTTTCTTTGTTTTGCCCAATTGACAGAGAGGTTCCTAAACCTCTGATGTCTGATACCGTTTCGTAATTTTGCATCCGTTACGCGTCTTTAGCCAAAAGAGGAAAATTCCCATCTCAGATCGGTTACGGGACTCATTTGCTCGCATGGTCTCTATAATTCTGTGCGCGGATGATCTTTGACCCCCATTTCACGTTGCTTGGTAATGCATCAGCGCAGTAGCAACTCACTGGGATCAACAACCCCATCCCTAAGCTAGCACTAGATCTGGAACGGGGTTGAATTAACTCCTGCTTCCGCCTTTCTCTCAAGACATGCAGGATACATCAGTTTAGAAGGTCATAAAGTATGAAATTTGGCATCCTATGATTGCGAAATATATGGGCACCTTCGTGTTTAATTTGCAATCTTTGTGTGTATTCCGAAGAAATGTGTATCTGGGTTCTGGCAAACAGTGGCGTCATTATTTGTGCTCAGTGATTAACCACAACTTTAGAGAGGATGAATAATTATTGATGTGAACACAAAGGTGTGACCGATGGTCGTTTTTGTAGAGTTTGAATAAATATTCTTGATAATAGAAGCCTTTGAGATTGATTCCTCCTAGTCAGATGTAAGGGAGCTTATTTTATTGTAAGATTAGTTGAAGTGCCCGTTGATTCTCAACGGGGAAAATAGAGATGGGATTAAATGTAAGTTGTCAGGGGGACGGTTGGTTTACAAACTCTAAATTTGAGAAAATTTTCGTCTATTTTATCATAACTATCGCAATTTTGAACAGAAAACAATATTCGACGTCCAAACTAAGAATTTACATTCGATTTTCCTTCTCTTGGTACCTAGCTCGATTTCATGCGGCCATTCCTTCTTATTAAATTTTGCAAAAGATACAAACCCTGAAGGCGATAAAAGTGAACTGAAATGGAAGAGCTCGGATTCAACGATGGAATTAGTCGTCAGGGAGACCAGTTGTTTACAACCACAAAATATCACAAAATGTTCGACTATTTTATCAAAATTCTCGCAATTTCGAATCGAAAGCAATGTTCCACGGCCGAAATAAGAAATTTCATTCAATTTCCCATCTTTTGATGCTTCTCTCGATTTCGTACGGCTATTCTTTCTGATTTAATTTTGCCAATGAAATAAACCCTGCAAGCGATAAAAATGAGTTTTGTATACATTTCTTATGGAAGCAAGTAGTAAGTACAGTGTGAGTCGTGTTTATTCGAATTTATAATCACGTTTGGTATACAAGGAAATTTTTATTTACCTGCCCATCCAAGGGTACTCAAATTTAGCTAATGATGGGTGTATTTATAAAGGTTGAATGGTAGTTATTATTTCTGTGTTGTTGAAGAGAAACTCAAATATTCGTTTAACCCTTAGTTTGAACGGAAATATTTTTGATGAGCACTGTTGAACAGATATCCCTTATTCTACCCTGTATTTTAACCATTACATATTTTATGATTTTCAAAGGAGATAATTCATTTTATCCATCAACTGATGCAGGCTTATGCACTCTCATAAGTTCCTTAGTGTTTGTTCATATTCTACTACCAAACGCGAGAGAATCGACAATAACAATTATAGAATCAGATCAATTCAACAATCTTAAACAAAGGAACGAGTACTAATTGTTTGCGATAGGGCATATGGAATCAAAATTCGAACAGCTTGATGATTTATTCAAAGAAGCAATTTATTTCTTACTTTAGAGACATAAGGAATTTTTTCTGTCGCAGGTCACGAGTTTTGTGGTTATATAATGTCTCAGACAAACGATATGCGTTTAAAATTTACTATGAACGGTATAGACTGGCTCAACTCCAGGAGTTTGCTGACAATACGTTTCAGTTTAATTTAATGGCAATTCCATTTCCTTCTTCTAACCGTGAATGTTGTATTTAGTATTTCAAGAGCGAATGCAGTTGTCACGGATGTTAGGTCACCCACTACGCCTTACGAAGCTAATCAAGCGATTCCTCCACGCTCGTTTCTCCCCATTCATCACGTTTTACACTTGGAGAGAAGGTAGTACTAAGAAAAGGCGAAAGATGGCGCTAGCATGCAGGCGTTTCGAAACGATCTATCGTCCCGAAGACAATCAGTCAATGGAGTAATATTGATATTCATTAAGAGACTGAGTAAATAGTACTTATTGCAAGATAATATATCTTCAAGTTGGGAGAACCAGTAAAGAAATATAACGTATTCTTTGTATGAACCGTTCGCTTTGCCCCGAATCTGTACGTTCCTGCCACCTTGTGACAATATGCAGAATTAAATGTTCGCTCTCCTTTGCGGAGGGAACTTCAAAGTACGATATCTTAAGGACATTTTTATATGTAGCTATTTTCTTCAATGTATCTTCCGATTTAGTTTCTGTTATATATGTGATGTAAAAATTAATTAGATTTGAAGAAAATTGTCAGATTTATTTTGAAATATATTTAATATTTGCAGAAATAATGAATAATGATAATATGCAAGACAGGTTTAATGAAGGAATTTCCTTAATCAAGGTAGAAATTATAACTTAGCTATTCAATGCAAAAAATATATCCTGGCCCTTCAATAAATTATGCACGATAAGTATTTCATGTTTGAAGTTCACATTTTTGAAGTTTTATAATTTTGTGCTGTCTTAGCATGTCCATATCTCGTATGTACCCTGGCAGCCACTTTTCGCTGTACCTTTCTTAATTCACGAAAACAACACTTTTCGGCAGAATCTCATACACTAAATGCTCACTCAAGGTGATAAAGACATACACAATAAATGCATGATCAAGGCATATAGAGTTTAATAAACATGTTGTTATTAAAAGAAAACACAAGCCTCTTCAGTTCATCGCCAACACAGAATGTTAATCGAATGTTATATCACTCCCATCCAAGCAACGCTGGTTCAGGAGCCCTCAAATTTTGAAGTGTCTCAGTAATCGAAGGGAGACAAATTAAACGACGCGAAAACAAATTTGAAGTTACAAGCATATTGAGCAGTTATTTTCGTAATTAAAATATTTACTTTTGTTACTTGCGCATATTTCTATAAACCTATGATATAAATGTATGGTTATTGATGGTTCTTTTTTTGCTATATACTCTGCCATCAGTGGTCGTTCTCATGTTATCTATAAATGCGTTCCAAAACGCTATATCTGAATAGCTTTGATTTATGAATAAATAGTTCCTATATGTACATTTTCCGGGGCCCCGCAGGGCCACAGTTGCCCTTGGGCCCTCTATTCCTTAGGGCATTCCCGTTTCAGAGTGGAGGGACGATCATATTAGGATGGTCCCTCTTCACTCAAATATGTGCAGAAATGTTTTTTGTTTCGCCCGCAAAAATTTTCCGCAAAAAAAGTCCGTTCCGGTATTGAGAAACCAATATCGGCAAAACCGCATGATCGCCCGAGTGAAATCACATTCTTAGAATTCTTCTCTCTGTCTTCCCAACAGGCCAGCAGCAGCAGCTTTTGTCTTCCCAGTCAGGAGGCACCCCCGGCGTGACCACCTTGACCTACCAGCACCAGGACCCCCACCTGAGACGCCACTCTTCCGTCAGCGACGTTCCTCTACCTCTGGACACCAACGCCAACGCTGCAGCCATCGCGGCGGCTTCCTGCACTTCTCCCGGCGGCGGCGGGAACGTCCTTCGGAAGGTCGCCAGTTTGACTCTCGACAGAGCGACGCTGGACCAGAGGATAGCTAAGCCCAAGTTCGTTCCGGAGAAGTTGGACTTCCAGATTTACGAAAAGTTCGAAGGTAGGGTTCGACGTGCGTAGAAGATAGATTGGTCGTTAAAGTCATTGATTCTCTGTCGGTGGTCTTCGGGCCCCCTCGGGTGCGTGAGTTATACTTCTAGGGGATTCGCAAATGTAGAATTAATGTCACATAAATATATACAGTATATACCTTGCAAGTTACGATTAAAATGTGGCTGCGTTTAAGATCAGTGCTAACTGAACGATCTACTAGCACTAACTTAATTTAGGCCTGACTAATTTAACTCAGGTATGGTAATCGCTTTGGACTATGTCATGTTTAATTTATGTAATCATTTCAACCATTTTTACATAGATTTTAATGTTATCGAGCATTTAAAACGAAAAATGGGATAGAAATTTCACTTTAAGATAACATTAAGGCCTGGTATTATAATGTTTTGTTTGAATTTAAATAAGGATTATTGTAAATCTCCTATATATATGATGAATTAGTATGAAGAAGCACAATAATCTTGACTTAAACTCTAAAAAATAATGTAATACTAGACTCTAAAGTGAATTTTAGTTAGTCCATGTTCAGTATACTTTATAATAAACATAAACGTAACCTGGCCATAAACACACATTACTGCAAATAGTTCATATATTTATATAATTACAGAAGAATCATGCGCGACCGAGCTAGAGTAGAAGATTGAGAGATTCGATACCTCGAAACTCGGGCTAATTTCATTGAAGTAACTCTAGTTAGCCATCTCATAGATCTGCTTTGTTTACCGATAGTTCAAACTTAAAAGTTTTCTTCTTTAGTAAACGTTTTGATGGTTAACTTCAGTATTCTGGCATTTCCTCGTTAGAACTGTTAAGAAGCAGAATCTTTCTCATTAAATTGCGTTGCATGAGTTATTGTAAATAATATAGCATCATTTGTTCGTTCCCGTGGGAATGGAGAGCATCCCTGAATAGGAGTTTACATGCAGATAGTTTCGTTTCCTAAACATTTTGTGCTGAAAACCGGACCTAAAGAGTTGAGTATTCTCTATTGTGAAAGCAATTTAAATCGAACCAAAAATTAAATTTAAATTCAAAACCAAGTGAACTTGAATTTCATAGAGGTTTCACGCGAAAAAGGAGAACGAATTTTCATAATATTGCCATGAATCTTATGGTATAAATTAATATGCGAAACATTAACATAAATCCAAAATTCTTTTGGTCTCAAAGAGAAGGAAGGAAAATTATGAAAGCAGTTATAGAGATGTTAAAAACGGTAAAAAATTCAAATAAGTTTGTAGTATGGAATTTTAGTTCAAATTTGAAGATGACCGAAAAATAAATTTTTTGTATGTTTTGCATATACGTTATGGTTAATTTTAACATGAAGGAGTTTCGAAGGAAAGTATTTACCTTTAATACGACTTAGAAAACGGGTTAGGGTGATCTAGCGGTGCGCACTAGGATGCTAAGATGGTGCGTACCCTGGAAAAATCCCAAGGAAGAATGGACTTGAAAAAGTCTCCCGAATGGTTTGGAAGAATGTTCTGCCGGGATAGCTCAACGGACAGAGCATCCGACCGGTAATTGGGAGACCTGGTTTCAATTCCCGGTCCCGTCAGAACTTTTTTCAAGTTCATTCTTCCTTGGGAACTTTAATACGGCATAATCTATTCTTTCTCTCTCTGTTTTTCAATTCAGCAGGGAAGTAAGCGCATAATTTCATACATCCGCTCATAGTATGAATCTTACATATCAATTCTAAAACTAATCATGAGAAAATTAATGAAGGAATGGTTGTATACATATTATGCTAGCATTTAGTCCGAGCAACATCGTCTGAGACTGATAGATTTTGAAGAAAATATATTTCGTGGGAAATAATTTTTCGTCAATACTGAGACCGTCCACTCTAAGACTGTCCACTAATGGCTTTTGCCTACTCTGCACACTCCGCAGTACTACACTACACTACTCCTTCTCAGCCAGCACTAAATATCAAACAATCTCAGATAGTCTATTAATAAACTGATGGCGTTCTTTCCTTGTTATGAAAGAAATGACCAATTAAAAAATACGCGATTAAGCTAATATTTCTATGGTTATAGTCATCGTAATGAAAACAGAAATGTGATGGTGATTGTTCCACAGTGTTTCGTCGACGTTTAGTCCTTACATTTGTCACGATGATCTATATTTGAAATCCCCGGAATGAAACGTGTTTCGTTTTCGCACCTTCTAGCCTTGGATATCTTATCTATGATCTATGAATCACTTTTTACCTGCCTTCCCACGCACAATGTCTATAGACGACACCCTATTGTGTTGATGAATATGAATAATATCAGTTGTTGCCAAGGATGCCAATTTATCTATCCTTCAATAGATTTGGCGATATATGTTGTCAGCATAGATATGCTGGAACTTTTCGTCTTTAGCGGACATTCGGAAATCTTGCGGGTGGCCCTCGGGCGGCAGTTCGTGCCACTAACTTGGAGGCTGTTTGCCTTGCTCACAAAGCATTCCCTTAACGGTGTTGAATGAATGCGGAATGGTAGTTCAGTGGTTAGAATACCTGCCCGGAAAGTGGGAGACCTGTGTTCGAGTCCCAGTCATGTCGCTATTTTCACACTTGTTATTCCTTAAACATACTTTTATTATATATACAGTCGATGCTGTATAATCGATATTTGAAGGGAACGGCAATTTTTTCTCGCTTACAGAAGTGCATCACTTATACAGTTATATATGTTCAGGAGTTTTCTCTCACATAAAGAGGTTTCCATTAATTTAGATGTACCGATTACTTTTCTCCCGTAAAGAGGTATTAAGAAATAGGGAAACAAGACGATGAATGCATTGGAATCGAAAAATGATACTTTATTATGTGATTATTAAAAAGTTAACCTAATTAATCTTACTTATTATTACCTTTCTTTATGTGCTACAAATAACTGTCTGCATTGTAATTTGCCTAATCGAGCTAATTAAAAAGCCCTTTATTGGCGAGGTTAGGCCCGTATGGGCCACTCTTCCACCTAATCTCGAATGTCATTGCGACATGTACAGAATATAATTATAAATAAAAGAAAGAGTGCAGTGTAGGAAAAAATATTTGCAACTGAAGGTTGACAAAGAAAAATCACACATTACGGAAAACACCTACGGATAAGGGGGGTGAAAAAACCCGCGAAAACACAGGAAATGCATATAAGGGCAATATATCATACAATCAATTTAAGGTAATCAAGAATGAGAACAAAAATGAAAATCGAATTATAAACTATAACATACAAAGCATGTAAGTTTAAATGTTACAGTTACAATATGAATTATATACCTAAAGTTAACATTGGTTCGCTAAACTAATTGTAATATCATTATCAGTTCTAAAAAATTAGATTATCTTATTGCAATACGTTATTATTTCAGCCAGAGGCATTCGTTGCATGGGCAATATTCATATCGGATCGTCAGCTAATCCTCGCCATTGAAAGCCTGAAAATAAAGGGAGAGATAAGATAGATGAGATGTATTCATAACAATACATTTAATTAACAGAAGGGAAGAGTTATATTGCTCTTCCTCTTTCCTAAAAAATACTACTTATGGCTCGCAAACTTGACCCCGAAATTTGTCATCGTAAACGCAAAATACAATAATTACCTCCTCTTCATATATCTATCAATAATTATTACCCTTACTTTTAAATGGGTCTGAATTCCCCGTGTATTCTTATGGGGAAATGTATGAGCTCGGGTTCAACACTTGAATTGGTTGTCAGGGAAACCGCTTGTTTACATTTACAAAATTTTAAAATGTATTTATTGTAGTAACAAGTAGGTTTCCCAATATTCGCTGTTTATGAGGCTATTTAAGCCTCATTTTAAATCAACTTTCTTCAAATGATTCCCATTCTACATCATGAGTTATCTAGGTCAATCTTACTGATTAGTCGTGACGATTCTTAACGTAATGTATCGCCTTTCTGTTTCCTAATTCTCGAATGCAATGTTTGTCGCCGATATCCCATTCATTGCAGTTATTTTGGAAGGGAAAATTCTTGCATATTCTCTATCAGAAGTTGGTGTTACGCTAGTATACTCTTTTGAGAGAGAAGTTTAAGATTTTATGAGCTAATAAATTTAGAAGGATTTTTTAATCCTTATTTTCTGTCAATTTTAGAATACTTTCACAATCTTGTATCTCATACAGTTTAATTGGTTCCTGTTATGAATAATTAAATTAAACGTAGCGAAACTTTTTTCTAAGGTATCAGTACTTATTACTTTGAGATGTAGGTAAGAAAAAAACGAATAATGCAAAATAAGTGAATGAAATCCTTCGGTTTATGAGGTCCCAAATTCTGAGTTACTCATACAACCGTAGTTTCATAGTATCATATTTTACGTTATCTAGGGATAGGGAAGCTTGATAAATGGGGCGAAAAAGGCGGGAAACTCCTAAACCCGATATAAATGTCGGTTTTTCCGATTTTTAAGTATATATTTCCAGATCATCGAACGATATCAGTAATTCAAATTTCACGGAGCTCGTATTTTGAATTTTCCGAACGATAAAATACCATGAATTTTTCCGTTCATGACTTCGAATTGACGAAATTTTATCCATCCGATGTCTAATTCTCCAATTTTCACTATATCAGAAGTCAATAACCGCGGCGGAAGCAAACTGACTTTTAATTTTCCTTGAATGGCTTAAATTTCTCGATAAATAAAAATTCCGCAATCGAAATGTTTTCTATCAACTTCTCAGTCTTTGTTTACTCTCTTTAAGTTGCAATTAATCCCCTCTAATTAG
This sequence comes from Ladona fulva, assembly GCA_000376725.2. Taxonomy (NCBI): domain Eukaryota; kingdom Metazoa; phylum Arthropoda; class Insecta; order Odonata; family Libellulidae; genus Ladona; species Ladona fulva. Next base: position 123,495 of record KZ308673.1, on the reverse strand, counting down.
TCCTTCCTTGGAGCCTCCGCTCTAAACTTTGCAGTTTTAGAGTTTTGCATAATTACGTCGAGGGATGAATACGGAACTTCTATAGCTTTTCTTGGGCCCGTCCATCATATTGCTGTTCTCATACGTTGATCCCGGAAGAAGTTGTCGGCGTTAACAAGTTTGATTGACTTTTTAATGAGGATGCAATTGCCTTCCAGCTTTACGGCCACATGCTCGTTAAAAGTCATTAGATGGGGTATTGCCCGGAAAGCCTTCATATTACCCCGGGTATTAAAAAAAAGGGATCCCTTGACCGAGGAAAGAAGAGTATATATAAGTTTCCTTAGTAATACAAATTTAATCTCTTTTAGGGAAATTATAATAATCTCTTTGGTTAAAAGACGAAAATTTCGGCTTAATTTCCGGTAAATATGCATACGTTTCTAAAAAATACCACACCACCTTCGATATGCCTGTAATTCCTCTTAATTCTTCAGGTATGTCAAGAATAAACTCTTGGTAATATGTTTCTTAGTGCTACAATATCCGGGATTGGCGTAACTTCATACTTCTCATTAAATTGGCATTTATATGTTGTAATTTTTAGAGATTCTAAATGAAAAAATAATATTTTCGGTATAATATTCATATCTGGGGATAAAGGTTCAATATTGAACCACTGTATCCTATGTATAACAAGTTGAAGCAAGTTACAGCGTATTGGTACCATAATATTGGAATAATAGCTCTCCAAAAATGAAGAAGGAACCGTACTATATAACAGAGGCCTTAAAAGTCTTCTGAAACTTTTTCAGGTATTTTCGACGTTATAAATTAAGAGATCGTGTCATCAAAATTTATTCTGGGTAGGATCAAAGTGAAGAAACTCAGAAAAAAATGTGAAAAAAATGACCTGAAATTCAATGCACTCCATAACAATTCACAATAAAGAATCGAGTCCTTCGAGTCGAAATTCAAAAGAAGAAAAGAGTCCTACTAAATGAGCGCTGAATTTCAGTGTCTCTGGGTGTGTTATCATGATTATTATTCATCATCAATTTACATCCAAGTAATGTGATTGATGTTTCCATGACAACCTATTTAATACTAATTTACGTTGTTAAACTAAACATCTACTTTTACATAAATACCCTTCGGCGTATGGCAGGGGGTGTAAGCACCAAGCGTTCGTGTTACCTCTTTAGCTTGTCGTTATCGCGTATCATTCGCGGAAAGAGTGAGTCCCTGAAACCTTATCTTATTTTACGCTCATTTTATGAAGCAGAAATATTCTTATTTGCGTGAATACGTAAGTAACACATTTCTGAGGCGTATTAGTTAATAAAATCAGGCGCTCCGCAAATTGGGTTTCTCACCTTTCCGGTTAATTCATTTTCTACCATTACCCCAATTTACATTGGTCGAAGTTTATATGGCTTGTTAACCGGTGACATAGCCGTAACTTTTGTAGGTGCTCTTCATGATTAAATATGCAGTTTATACGACATCGTAAAAGGCAAGGTTTGGATGTCTTCCGAGGCCAACGACCTCCGTTAAATGTTATCCCTAACGAATGGACAGAGAAGCTTAATAACATTCGGTATTCCGTGCTGATTTTGTGCTCATGGCTGGACAGTGTCATAAAAGTGCCTATTTTGGACCATTCTGCTTGAATTCCAGTTCAGCCAATGAAGGTTGGATGTAAAATATGCAGACATGTCCACATTGGCTAAGGAAGGAATTTCAACGACCGATTTACGAGTAATACCAATGATATCCTGTAGAATATATGTCCCGTAATACTGTAAGGGACGTCTTGACTTTTTGAAATCTAAACCAGGCGCGTGAAATTGATTTAGTAATTAAAGGTTTAAAAACACTCCGTATGCCGTATGTCGGTAGGCGGGACTCGCTTTTGGAGGCAAACGGGAAGTTCCGGATTATCGATTTCTAGGAATCACCCTATGCGCATTTCGGAAACAATGTCTCCATTCTGAAGGATTCATCAGGTATATTCTCAAGGTAATGATTGTGGCATGTGTTTGGTTTATCAGTACCGTTGGTTGTAAACCCTAAAATTGGTTTATTGCATACTTTCAAGCGATCCTGCCCATCTGCTTGATTCCATCATAGCTCCAAATTTTAACTTTAGCCATCACCTGTATCTCGTTATCTCATATACGTGAGATACCTTTCTATTTTTCCGTAACCACTGTGTTTCTTGCAATATACCAGGTGGCAACGGTCAGGGGAATAAAAGAAAATTGCTGTAATATGTCCAGCATTTGTCCAAAGACGGGAGGAAAGCCCTTCCAAAAACCTCCAGTGGACATTACAGATCTTTTCAATGACGCAATAATTGTTAGTCATTTAGTCGTCACCTTCCGAAGAATCTCATCGTAAGTAGGCTGAACATATCCCATAGAGTTTAAAGCATCTCCTATCGGTAAAAGGCGACAATTTTTCGTCATATTTTTCTAGAGAGATGCTTTCATTACTTCAATGCAGATATTATTGAAACAATTTTGCCATTTTGTTGACGGAAATTTTATTTTTGCCGGAGATAAATTATTTTCCATACCAATCATTCCACTTCCTTATAGCTAACGGTAGATGCTCTATCCATCTATTAATTTAATATTGGATGTTTTAAAGTTTCTAAGACAATAAAATTACAACGAAAATTCAACATTCGAACGAAATAAGAATTTTCGAAAGTTATTGAATATGGAAGCTTCCTACGTTGTACCAATATAGTCGACAGATATTTTTTCTGATTAATTTATCAAATTACTCAAAAAAAATGTGGTAATTTCAACATTTTTATAGGTAATGTACTCAGTTGCCGTGTAAATTTGTTTACAAATCAAGTAAATGATTCATTTTGTATACGGAAAAGTGTATCCATAACTACTACGTTTTTATAGGTAATAAACTCAGCTGTATTGGAATTTTGTTTACATATCAAACTATCATTGCTTCATTGTATTCTTTATTAATTATTTCCGCCATTCGTTAGAAGCTTTTTAGATATTTTTTATTTGAGCGTGCTTTATCCATATATCTATGTATTTTATTTATGGTTCTATTAGTTCATACTATATTCGCCTTATTTTCTTTATTTGTCAAACTTCGCGTGCGCTTTGGTATTTCCATTGTTCGCGAATCATTGAAAATAGCGCACTCAACGTCGTGTGCCATTTGGGTCACCGTTGACGCAGCTGTGACATTTGCAGGCCCAACATTGTTACTAGAAGCTTGAAACGAAAAATGAGAGATCTGCGTATATCCGCCACGAGACGCACTTCAACGCACGCTTGTCAACTGTCCCGACCTCGAACTGAAACGATGGAGACACTCCCCGAGTTCTAATTCATTCCCTTATTCGCATAGTCTCATTTTTTTCCGTCAAAACCGAGACGAATTGCAGGGCGTCTCTCTAGAAGCGACCCTTACGGCAAACAATGGAAGCGCGGAAAATTTGCGCGCGTCCCATTTGCGTCGTCAATTGTCAATCCAGGCGCGGGATTCAGTCCCGCCCATCTCCGCACTTTGAGACGGAGCCTTTTATTCCTTTGGATTAATATTCTTTTGAACGAGGCGAATAGAGTATGAGGAGATGATGCAGGGTATTATGTACCTCGCTTAGCGCTGCTATGAACTGTACAAGTCTCAGCGCATGTATCTTTCGATGTTTGTAAGAGTAAAGATATGTTTCTATTTGATATGAAGTTAAAATATGAGTATAAAAATAATGAATGGATACGATTTTTATCTGTATTCGGGAATTAGAAAAGGTGCAGCGAAAGGCGATACATTTTGTGAAGAATTGCAACATTAATTCAGTGAGCGTAACGCAGATGCTTCAGGACGCGGAATGGGAATCTCTAAAAGACAGAAGATTTAAACAATGATTACATTTATTAAATAAGTTCAGAGAACGTTCACGGATGATGATCCGATATAATGCGTCTTTAATGTTACATAGGCCGTTCTGATACTGCGTGAAATGACATGGAAATAGAAGCTAGAACGAGTCGATTCAAGAACTCACTTTTTTCCGTGAAAATGATACACGAAAGTAATCGATTAGGGAAGTTGAGCCATGGTGCACGCATCCCCTGCCACACACCGAAAGGCGGCTTTCAGGGTACTTACATAGACATAGATATATCTTTTGAAGTCAAAATTAACTTTTGAACATTTTAAACTTTTATGTCTCTTTTATTTTATTTCTCCTCAAAATCATTAAATTCGATTGTTTATTTAAATGCAATAGCCAAAATATCTATAAAGAGAGCAACATAAGAAGTTTTCTTTAAATAATGCACACGGCGTATCTAAATATCCACCGTTTCCTTAGAAACCCGATTCAATAAGTTATATTTCTGACTGTAAAATACCTTTCTTGAGTCCTTTTTATAAAATGCGAATACTTGGACATTTAAATGAAATTTTGAATGTATACTTACGAGAGATTTTATAATTTAATCTTTCCGCGTTAACTAAGTGTGTCCTTCGTATATTGATCGATTGTGCCAGTTCCATGTTGTCAATTAAAACATTCCTTGTATAAACACTGAGGCGACTGAGGTTTCCTCCGCTATAGTTTTCTCCACAAAGAACCCTTTGATGAAAGTACTAATGTGGAATGAGCTTGTTGAACTATATTCTTAAGAATCAAATTCTATGAAATTATCTCATACCTCCTTCATTCATAATGAAATTTTACGTAATGTTTCTGGGAAAAAAATATTCTTTTTAAAGATCGGTATAAAGAGGGAGATATTTATGAATATTTTCCGGTTCACATCTAATTTATTTATACTATATTTATGTATTCATTCTCTGCTAAATAAGAACTCTGTCAGATTTAAAAATTTAGCTCCATATTTGCAATTACTTTTGATTGGCTGTATTTATTTATAATTGTGAGTAATTAAAACAACCACAATCGATAATCATGAAACAACCGATACCCTTTGTTGTACTGACTATAACAGGTTTTTTTCCGACGGAATATATCTCCTACGTGTATTCGATGTTTACATTCCTTATCCATTCTCCGAAATGGTAAATATTATCTCTCTGATTTCTTCATAGACTGCACTTGATTACCCGTTGGTGTCTCGTAACCTTCAAATAAAATCGTTTCTTAAAGCATCTTCTTAATTGGTGCGACCCCATTGATAAGCCTCGATGACACTGATTGCGCGCTATGCATTATTTTGTAGACGGAAAAAGTATTCAGAATCGCATATAATGTTTATCATTGCCTTAATGACTTTAACCCAGATATTTTTTCACCGAACTGGCGGGAGAATTGGTCCATCTTATATTATCTACTCATCGTCAGAATACATTCTTTATATGTATTGATTTTGGTAGTTATCGCAAGTTACACAATCATGTTTTGAAGGTATGTAAATCTGAATTTACTTACCTACATAATGCTGAAAAACTCTTGAAACGATGATTTTTTTTGCTCACATTTCTTCCCTATAATACCACTAATTCTCAAGATGCGCGTTATAAATAATTAGAGACAATCGTAGAAAAATGTTCAGCAGTTAGCCTCTTAGAAAGAAAATTTATTATTAATGGTTATTCTTGCAGCCTCCGTGGTGTAAGTTTATTAACATTAGAATCGGTGAAATACACGTATTTTGGAGTTACCCTCTCGAATAACCTAACATAGAGTACCCACATCCGTAATATAGATGGTAGAGCACTTAAAAAACTCGGATTCGTTAAGAGAATAGTCGGTAGGACCGAAAAAATAGTTCGAGCGATATTATTTTCCGTTAGTCTTGCCTCACCTTGAGTATGCGTGTAGTGTATGGGACCCAGCTGATAAATGTTGTATTCGGGAATTAGCGAAAGGCGATACGTTATGTGAAGAATTGCCACGTTAAATCAGTGAGCGCCACTCAGATTATTCGGAACGCGGAGTGGGAATCTCTAGAAGACAGAAGATTTAAACAAATAATAAATTTACTAAATAAGTCCAGAGAAAGCACGTTTAGAGATGATGTAGCCAAAATAAAGCGTTCTCCTTGTTACATAGGCCGTTCTGATACTGCGAGGAATGACAGGGAAATAGATGCTAGAAAGAATCGATTCAAGAATCCATTTTTTCCGCGAACGATACGCGAAAGTAATCGATTAGGGAAGTAGAGTCATGGTCCATGCACCACCTGACACAGGTCGAAAGGCGGCTTGCAGGATACTTGCATAGATATAGACATAGACGTTATGCTGATGTATAATATAATGTTGCTAAACATTTCCTAAATGGGAAAATATAGGGAAGATTGGACTTGAGTTTTGGAATTGGAGTTGAGGATGCACTGTAACTGTGCAAAATCTAGATTATTACCACCTCTATTTAAGACAGTATGTGAAAACTCGGAGCTTAGTGAGCGTAGTTACTGGAGATTTGCAAGGATACTGAATTTACATCCTTAAATGAATCGATATTTTGCAATCGACATTACATTTACGGGCATTTAAAAGTGAAACGTGGATCTTAAGGAAGGAGTGCATATGAAGATTGACCTTCCAGAATTAGGTGTGGCAGAAAATGCAATAAGTTGGGTTGCTAGAGAAACAAACACGGGCGTCCTGGCTGGAGGTGGTGGAGGGAGATGAGAGTGTTTTGATTGAAGTGACTAAGCGACGGTTGATAGAGTGGGCGGGTCAAACATTGAGAGGAGAGTGAATGTAAAAGAAAGCAATTGAAGGTAGGATGCTAGGAGAAAACGGAGAGGAAGACAAAGGTTATAGATGTTGGGTGATGTAAAAGGACAAAATAAGCTATCAAGAATTAAAGAATTTATGATGGTTACATTTATTAGTCTCAAAAGAGGAAAGACTTGAAAGTATTAAGTTGAAATCTCTAATAAGTTCTTACGGAAGCAAGTGTTAATTAACAAACTTCCATTTAACTCCCTTTTTTCTTTGTTATGTAAAACAATTAGTTTCTTATACTCTTTTGAAATACTTTCCCACGGCTATGTAGCCATAAGTAATGGATGAACGGGTTTCTTCCAGACATGCTTCTTCGGAATAGCTTGCAAATTTAATTAAGAAACTTTGTCTCAGGACTGCTTCCCTATCTGTCAACCTCTTTAATCTTCCTCACCTCTTAAACGTGGTGACTTTATTAGATTTCAGAGAATCGTAAATTTTCCCTCTTTTTTTTATCATCTCTACGACTTCACATCGCCTGGTTCCCTATAATTAAAACGTTGCAATTAAATGCAATCATACATATCTTTTTTATCAATAAATGCGATAAAACTCCCTACTTGAGGAAACCTAAATCACTGATATCAAAGTGAGTTTGGCGCAATCCATTAGTGATATTATTTCAGGAGAAAAAGATACGATATCTACCATACTAAATTATGAAGAAATTCAATACTTGAAAACAAATTGTCCTTGTGACAGATGGCGAAAGAAAGTGTGTTCATACTATATGCATCGATTCATAGCTAGTGGTTGTACATATCAATGGTATTGGGTGACCATACAGAATCTTTGATGGAGCATTGTTTCGCTGGAATAAGGAAATAATATCCTAATGTATTCGGAAGAATTTAAAATAGGTCCAATCTTAACCCATACATTATATCCAAATTAGATTGTATTTCTGATTAAGATAGATGAAGGAATGTAAGAAGATTGCAAGCTTAGAGGGAGTTTTTTCTCCGCCGAGATGTCCGTCTGTCCGTCCCCCTATTTATCTCAGAAACGGGTTGACTTAGAGATCTTAAACAAACTGCATTGTGTTTCTACGATGCTGAAACTCCTAGGAAAACTATTCTTATCTCTGTAAAGGCCCAGGTTCGTACCCAGGAGCACAAAATACGTTTCCATAAGAGATGTACATAAATTACGATTTCATGACTTGCAGAGGTCGTTTCTTTAACAAAATTAAATTAGAAAAAATGGTCCTAGGAAATCGAGATAAGTGTCACAAGAATGGAAGTTAATCATAAAATCTTATTTCAGTCGTGAAACATTCATATAGATTCAAATTGCGAGAATTTTGATAAAATAGGCGGAAAATTCGTAATTTTTTCGGGAAATAAACAACCCATCCCTTTGACGACCAAGGCAATTGTTGAACATTGATTTAATGAGTTATCCCATATAAATGCACGGGGATAATCAGTTAATTTACTTTTCCATGAGAAATATACGTAAAATAGGTTTTCGTTACCTGCAGAGGTTGTTTCTTTTACAAAATGAACATTGATTTCAGAAGTATTTCCATGAAGTGTCAAAAGAAAGGAAAATGATCATTAATTCTTATTTTAGTCGTGAAATATTTATATAGATCCAAACTTTCGAAGATTTTGATAAAACACACGGAAATTTCGTAAAATATTTGGGAAATAAACAACCNAGACAGTTTCCAGCTTAGGAGGACTAGATATATACGATCATAGATATATTTTTAAATTAAACTAAGTCCCCTCATGCTTGATGAGTATTAGAATATTAGACTAGTTGACTAGTATTAGAATATAACTTATACGCGTGAGGTCGAATAAGTTGCAATTCTCTGTAATTTATATAAAAAATGTAAATTCTCCGCAGACCTCAGTAACGACGTTACCTAGCAACCCTATCAACGTCGTTGTCCAATATTTAAATCCTGATTATAGCATGGTTTTGGATAACCGGTTAACAGTAAGAGGGTCTCAGTACATTAACACTTGACGAAAAATAAAGACGTGATTTTTTATTTATGCAAGGCTGGCTAAACACAAAGTGTATAGCTGTGATATTATGCTGAACCAAGCACGTAACTATTTTATCTTAATCTGGGAAGGTGATTTCGAAGTTAACCTGCTATGGAATGTGAGAAAGTTCAAAATAGACATGCAAGTGAATGACTGTCATGCAAGCCTTGATTGATTAATATCTTGGGAAAAAATTTAAAAACCGTCATTCTTCATTACAAACATGTTGAGAGGTTTCTCTCACGCATAATGATGGTGAATTTGATCAGTGAACGTGGAATCAAACAAGACTTGTAAGATCATTTCGTGATTTGAAAAAAGTAGAAGAGTTTCGTGATGACTTAAATTAGAAGGTAGCGTTCTATCTTGACTGTAAAATTTGAATCTGATCTATCATGCGGTGGATTTTTTTACATTGTTTCCAAATTCTTAAAGCGATTGTAGCCTATAATTTGGAATCAAAGTACTCTAAATCGACTTATCTGATAAGGGCTTAATGGAGGAACATGTCTTCCGTACACATGTATATTTTGATCGTAGATTTTCCTTGATTTAATCATCTCCTAAATGGCTATGGAAGCATTTGAAGGAACTGCTTTTACCTCCGATGTAGCGTTGATGGTTGATAGTTGCTAAGCAGCGAAGAACTCGTACCTAACGAATTCCCGCCAAAAAAATACACATTTTTCCGAGTATAGAGTACTAATTTTACATAAATATACTTTCAAAATTTTGCAGAAATATCGTAATACATTTATGTTAGCTGTCACATTAATCATAAATATCAAAATAATGTATTCTGCGCTGAATTTTCTCCACTACTACTTTCCGAAAAAGAGACGGTGAACTGTGATGAAACCAAACGAATTTGGAGGCCCTCCCGCAGAAAGTAATTAGGGGCCCTACCTCGATACAGCTAAGGGCTCATTAATCTTGGGGTCTTCCTTTTGTTGCGAGGGTTGTTCTTTTTATCAACCCTCCAGCATGGAATACCGAAAAGAATTAAATCTTAATGGGATGAATAATATAATAACATAATTTTTACTTTTTAAGGAAGAACATAAAGTTATTACGACCAAAATTTAGAACTCGTTATAAATTTTTCAAAGTCAAAATTTTTCTTATTGCACTATTTTCAAGTCAAGATACCCCCGTTAAGTGATACCTCGGCTATCTAACACTATTATCTCCGGAATGAAACATATTAGCCGAAATGCTGTTCCCCGTAACTCGCCTAGGACAAAAAACTACCCAAATCTATTCCTTTCTTTTGCTAGTTAACAGGAATGAGAGGGAACAATTTTGCTTTGCTCATTTCTGAATCATCTCTATCTGCTCTGTATATTATTACATGATGCATTGTCTTTCATACGGAATACTACACAACGCATTATGATATAGTATTAAAGTAATAGTCTACCACTCATATCCCTTTAATGCCCTCGGGATTTAGCAAATTATGGTTGTTAATACCAAGATCAGTATGGAGGATGAGATTTTCATGTAGCCACTACAACATTGCTACCTCCAACAATATAGTATTAAATTTTTATTATAATATTACGTCATTGACTTCAGAATACCAAGTTATAATATTACACGAAGTTTTATTATATCTTTACTATCTAAATCTTCATAAATACTCCGCAAGCCGCCTTTCGGCGTGTGGCAGGGGGTGTAAACACCAAGCGTTCGCGTTACCTCTTTAGCTTATTGGTGCCGCGTATCGTTCGCAGAAACATGAGTCTAATGCGACCTAAAACGAATTGTTCTCGCATCTATTTCTCTTATTTTACGCTCCTCAGATCGGCCGAAGTAGCTGGTTCTCTTGATAACAATTTTCTATTAATCTTCCTCAAATGCACTTTCTCTAAATTCATTAAGCAATCGGAGCCTAGCTTCTAATCTCCTCTCTTTCAAGGGATCCCAAATTGCGTCTCTCAGACACAGCTAAATCATTATAGTTCTTTATCGTTAGCCGAATCCGAAATGTAGCCAAAAAAATATCCCTTGGGCGAAAAAATCAATAGGTGATTCACTTGTTGACCGAGGTCTCATCGTACTTGGAAATGTTTCAAGCCGCAGTTATATAATATTCCTGGAGAATACATTCCATCATTTATTGTTACATAACATCTCCGCGTTTAGTTTGCGTGTTGTGACGTAGTTCCATTAAAATTAAGTCCATCGTCCACTCCGACTTTATTAGTTCGTCATCCGTCATCGATCAGTTTCAGTTCGTTTCTGCATTAGCGTAAAAGCAGGCGAAGAGCAGTGGCGCGCATAAAAACGTCCTTGTTCGTTGATCTAACCATCTCCCCATTCCAGTATAACCCTCCGCCATCGCACATCCGTAAGATTATACAAATTCCATTGTGTAAAGCAGAAAATAGGGTTTGACGCTTTGTTCTTCACTTTTGCGATCACGCGATGCGGTTAATGTGTTGTTAGCGGCCTTCCGCGCACGAAACGCTGTTGCCTCTGCTTTCCTTCGATGTGATTTGATATTGGGAGTCGATGCGTCGACACGCGTGATTTTCCGAAGTAATTAAGATTCCAGTTATTTAAATCTGCGGATATGAGCATCTCGAAGGAACAGCTTAAAATGCAGTTAATAATTTAATTTTTAGGGTGTTAATTGAACCTTCGGATAATATATCTTAATACTCTAAAGAATCGGAAAATTTTTCTCCGTATATTTCCTTTCGAATTTATTGTACATTTTTAACAATTTCGGCTTGTGGATTTTCGTACGGACAGAATCATGCTGAGAAGATGAGAAACTCTGAAATTTCATTGTATCAAATCATAAAAGGCTTTTGTATAAAAAAGTAGCGCCGATTGTTGCAAGCTAATATTCATAAACAGACTTGCCGTATGGAAGGTGCGGGAATATCTAAGGCTCATCCGTTTTATCGATAATAATAAAATAAACGACAACAATTACTTCTTGAATGTAAGCTAGTTCAGTTACCATGGAATTACATCTTAGAGATATCGCAACGTTGTAAAGAATCCAGAATACCATTTTAGCCATAACAAAGTATTTAGCCTTATGACGCAATAATTGTTACCTTTAACGACACTTAGTTTTGGAATAAGAACCTTTATTTAGAAAATGCATGAAAAACAAGGAAGTGATAGTTGGTATAATAAATCAGGAATCGCAGACTCTTACTAGACGTGACTTTTCATAATTAATAATTCCATGAAAAATCTATTAAATGAAGTGAAAAGAAAATAATTTTACATTTATTTTGCAATTGACAAAGCTTATTGATATATAGTAGTAAAGCGTCTGTATTGAAGGGCGAGAGTCCGTTCTTACTTCTCCTTTAATATATCAGCACTATTAAGGGAATGTCCTGTATCAGGGTTCCAATAAACTTTCGACTCTATTTATTCGTTATTTTATGTTATTATTAACACTAAATTACGAATTATTATGGTACTATGAACACTATCCAAAGAAATTGAAAAATGAATCTACTGACAATTTTAATCAGTTTTAGGAGAATCCATGAATGAGAGAGTTGGTGATGTCTGAATACTTTTCTCCTAACTTCGTCCTCCATTTATTAAAACCATATCTTTCTACAGAAATATCAATTTCGTGAAAAAAAGACCTCTTCGATGCAATGATAAAGTTGTTAAACAATTGTAAACGAAGAAAATCACTGATACTTTAACTTTCGATCGTATCTCATTTTGCAGACATCGAAGATTTTAGCTCTCTTAAATTTTTCTTTTGAATTCATTCTCTTTTTTATTTAAGATGTGACGCAGTTCTCATAGATAAGCTGAAAGAACAGAACTATCCGTACTTTTGTGATGGAATAATTCCTTCGGAAAGCGTTTTAGTATATGGTAGACTATTCCAGACATGCGAGGTCGACCCCTATTTCCCATTGAATGTTTTCGGTAGATTAACCTCCATTGGAAGCGAAATTTCTGCAACGCAGAAGGCGCAATATATCTCCTACCCCAACATCCTCCACCTTCACTTGTTTCAGACTGGAAAAGATCAGAGCTATCGGTGCCATCTCTCACATTACCTAGATAAAGGCATCTCAGACAGAAGGTGGTCGACGCCCATCGCCTGCGAGCTTAAGAGGTTAAGGGTAAGTGGAGTGGAGTAGGGGACGGAAGGCGAACGTTTCTCTACAATGGCCAAGACCTTGTGTCGAAAGGGTTAACGTGGGCGAACCCAAACAAGAAAGTAAAAAAAAAGGGTCCAATCACGAGACCTTGAGTAACTCCCAGTTTTCCTCCATAACAGCTTACTCGCCCACTCCTTCATGAAGCATCTCATAGTTTATCCCACCTTTCCCTCTCGACTTCTCTTTTCGGAGACAGCGCCGGCGGCAGCCTGAATAATAACGCAAACGTCCAGGAAATGGCTTGGCTTTTGTTTCGCGGAAAGTTTTTTATTCCAATCTTCACTGCCGTAAACGAAGAGTAGCACCAATGTACCGAAGAGATAAAAATGGCGATAATATCGCGGTATCATTGAGGGATCGATCCGTTAAGGCTCTTTCTAAATTTATGTCGGCGAATGGGGTCTAAAAATAGACATACCGCGCTTTGTGATTTACAAGCCATTGTTGCGAGCAGACGCCGCGCCATTTGACTATCTCAAGGCAAATATAATGAGTTTGTTAGGATTTGAGTTTTCTATAATTAGAAAGGGAAGTTGTATTTTTTTCTTGCCCGCTTTGATCTTTTTCTCTTCTATAAGTAGCGTTGCAAACATGCCTCGTTTATATTCGTTACAATTGTAATTTTGTGGGGAATGAACTTCTATTGAATAATCCCCATTAATATTGCATCAAACTCGATAACTCTACATTAACCAATTGAAGATTCCTCGATAGCTATACTGAATTATCAATCTCCTGTTTTTGCAATGCAAAAGGGACTTGACTTTATGTGCATTAAACGTGAGATGCTGAAATATATTCTTCTATATTTCCGTATCTGGTCCCAGATCTTCGTATCTGAATGCAGTAATGCGCTGGATGCGTTAATAGTTGTCTATATACACGCTAATTCCCTGCAACATATAGTTTATGAGTTCACTACGTGTACCGTTCGGGGATGAAGTGAATGTTTTAGGCTTTAACAAGTTCTATTTCCCTGGTTTTTTTCTCGCATTTCGAAACTTGGAAACTACAATATTGTTTTCGCCAAATCACTTCGATTCAATATCTGATTATATTATTTACATTTTGTTATTTTCTAATACAAGTGTGAGCTTTTTACAAGTAGCTTTCAACAATTGATTCTCTGATACATCATCAGTCTTGTCATATGTTCAATTAATGAATTTCAGTTGTCATGAATTGTTTACTAATTTGTAATAACAAGACAGAAAATGAAATTTATTTACATTGTTATCAATTTTTGTCCCAAAATTTTGGTAATTTATTAATTAATTCCCCTATAAGTAGATAAATATTTTNTAGGAATAATGGATATTTTAATGCAATAATTAATTTAGCATAATTGATTTCAATCAAATGAGCCATTACGCTTCCTTTATGAGCCAGATTTGGATTCCCAGAATGTGTGAAAGCATATGCTGTCGGTATCCTTGTTACGTCGTAATGTTGTCTCCTTTTCATAAACTTCCTCTCATTTTCTCCCAATTATTGTAAATGTTGTAAAATTAATCTCATTGCTGAATACAATTTGTCGTTGTTGAAAACAATTCCCTTGTTGAAAGCAATATTGTTTGGCAACGATAGCGTAGTTTATTTTTAACGCCTCTCTTCGATCAATTCTAGTCGTGAATACCTCTAACAACTATGGTAATATTCTTTTAGCGAGGAGACGATTGCAATGTCAAAATGCATATTTTTCGTGTGAATGTGGTATCTATAAAACACAATTTATTGTGGCCAGAACATCTCGGTAGGGCACGTGTGACGAATAAATGAGAAAGTTATGCCAGCTGTCAGCAGTATCTGGAATGAAAGACATCTCGAGTAAGTATACCTTCGATTTTTCCGGACAGATGATATGGAAGACTTGTGAAGATAATATTAACTCCTATAGCTCTAATCTGGGCAGTGACACGTTACCAGCATGCGCCTCTTAGGTGACATTCAATCGGCTGTAAAGAATACTCCATGCGTATACGCTAAACCCTCTGTTATAAAATGGATACAATCGTTATCACTATAGTTCCTTAATCGTGAATGCTATGACATAGAGTACTCTGTAAGGAGATTTAAAGATAAACTTTTATGTCCGAGGCAAAGTTCGGTACTCTGAAGGAAAATCTTTTAAAGCACTTCTTTCCTGTTGAAATTTGGAGCATTTTTGGCTCGATTTATTGCGAATGAAATAATGATATGATGGAGGTACTTGGTCACATAGAGACAATGTCTTGTCATTTTTGCCGATTTGATGTGTATCAGTGTTGTTTTTTCTTAGTGGAGATGTAGGTTCTTTTCACTCAATGTAGTTTCCACTAGCAAACCGCCTTTCAGCGTGTTACAGTGGGTGGGTACATGCACGTATACTGAATGTTGCTAGTGATATCGTTCGCTGAAAAAAGATGTTTCTTAAATACGACTAGTCCCTTTTATTTCGTCGTATCTTGTCGACTTATATAACAGGTTGGACGCACAATATCCGGAACGTCTGATTTCGTTCAGCAAATTAAGCCTTAGTTCAAAAATTTTTCAGAAGATTCCCATTTTCACTGATTATTTTTGTAACGCTTACAGATTTTTCGTTACATGGCGTATCACACAACATTCCAAACATATTTTAGGCATGCAAACGCGATGTTTCAGCTGGCATATAGCACTAACGAATCTGTCTCACTCGTTCCTTATGGAATCCGAATGCCTTTCTAAGATCAAACTCAAATAGGACTTGGAAGCTTAAAAGATATAGCAGGTTTGGATTCAAGCAGCAATCAAGGATGGAAATTACTTAAAGGTGCAGCTGCACGGAGTGGAATTAAGGAATACATGATGGGGATTATTAAAAGATTGACATTTCAGTATTGCACGTTAAAATTGACGATGAAGTTGTGCTGCATCGAATGTTAAATCAACGAAGTTTAAATAAAATTCGTAAATACTGTAAAATTTTCGAGTTACGATCATTAGGATGACAAATCATAGATGACTGTTTCTAGTAAATCGTTGATTATACTTAACTAAGATCACAGAAGATTGTTGCTAGTATTCTTCGTATTCGTAACAATGATCACCGGTGATTGTTGCTTGTATATCGTTTTTTATACTTAACAATGATCACAGATGATTGGCGCTAGCAAATCTTTTGTCATACTTAACTATGATCGTAGAAGATTATGTCGCTATATCATATTGTTGCTAGTAAATCGTTTGTTAGACTTAACAATGATCACTCATGATCGTCGCTAGTAATAGTTCGTCATACTTAACAATGATCACTGGTGATTGTTGCTAGAAAATAGTTTGTTCTGCTTAACAATGATCACAGATGATCGTCGCTAGTAAATAGTTCGGTATACTTAACAGTGAGGATACGCTGAATCGAGATTTTAATTAATGAAGTTAAGGATATTCCTCTCTAATGCTACATTTTGGGACAAAATTGCTATCATGTCGTTTAACAAGTGGTTGTTTGAAGTACATTGTGCGTTATATTCAACAATAAAGATATACCGCATCGTGTTTGTTATTTAATGAATTTTAGCTGATTTCCGTGAATAATATCATATTTTTTAAATAAAATCACTCATAAAAATGGTTTATACTAGTAATGTTGAGGTACGTAACAATAATAATCGTCACTGAAGTTGTTGCTATGGAAGTCGGAAGAGTAAACATTTAAGACATATTCGTTCCCAGAGGGCGAACACACATTCAGGCTCCGCCTATTAGTTATGCAAGAGTATTACTCATTCATAATCATATTATTCCGAGCATATAATTTCGATAAATGGAAAGAAAGGTGGATTGAATACCGTAAGTTCTATGCTAACTTATTGGACGTAAACTTGAAATCTTTGAGTCCCATAAATACATAAGAGAGTTCTCAACATCCATCAGATAAAGGTCTCCCTAAGCAAGATAGATAAGCGGTGTAAACTGAGATAATGATCCGACAATATATCAAATCTATGCCTAGGACGCTTTAATTACAATATTTAGGTCACCTCAATTGAGATAGCCTTTGGACGGATCAGCACTGTTTTCTTCGTCTTCGATCCACCATCACACTATCGACTCCTAATAAATATTGACAAGGTGATTCTGCTGTTCCTGAAAAGTCTGCCATTTCGGCAACAGTGTTGTGTAATTTTTCAGTTGACAACTTTTTCAGAGCGAATTTTCAATTATAGATTTTTGCCAGTTAGTAGTTTGCATAAATTCCATCAACAATATTTTTGCATTCTCTGTAGTTATTGTAGTATATTTACCTTGTTTCATCTTGGATTTTTGCATCTTTAATTATCTATTTGCACGGCATTTAACTCCGAGGTTATTTTTAACCTCATACCGTCCAACCTTAGCAACAAAAATCTCTGGAGAGGGAATGAGGCTCTATGATGAGGAGTGAGGTAGTTCGCCCTTGCTTTCCTTAGTCCTCTTCTGGTTTCTGGCTGACCAAGGAAGGCTATGAGTGAGCGGGGAAACGGAAAAAAGTACCTCATCCCTATCTCAAGTAAGCCTCATCCCTTTTCTTAAGATTTTTGTAGCTGATAGTGGAGGTATTCAACCATTCTTCAAATCTATTACTATATAGACTCAATTTGAAATCATCAAACAATGTTATACTGTTGCAATGGTACACACTGTTGAAAACTATAATTGTTGGGAGCACATTGTCTCATCATTGTAGGCGCATGAACATTTTATATTTAAAAAAGGTCTACATTGTTGACGAAAGAAGCGAATTAAAAACAGAGAGCGCGTGGGTGGTAGATGCATCGTGTGAGGGGGGGGGGGGAATGACTACGGGATACGTAACACGGCAGACTGGAAGACCTTCCAACGACCTCGAAAAATTATTCTCCGATTCGATGAGATTGTCGATAAGGACGAGATAAGCCACGGGAGATAATGGGTGGAAAAAAAGTACATATCATCGAACAGAGAGATATGTTAAGTTTGTTATTTTTAAAAACAGTGTCTGCCAGTGGTACTGCGTTGCTTTTCGAGCCTCCATCACTGCAATCAAAGATGTGTGAAGGGATGCAAAATCAATGAAATTGCTCACCGTTTTATGTAATCTATTATGCGGTTTCTATTTACATTCACATTTAACTCAAGAAATAACAGTTACAAAGCGTTTAAGCATTGTAAACCATCATATTTTTCCTTCGTTTATAAAATACTGCTTAATCATGGGTGTAACGCCGGAAAATTTTACGATCCAAGGGTAAACAAGTAGGGATTGGCTTGCAGGTTTCCCAATTTTTTCTCTTGAGAGGGAAGTTTTTGCAGGGTCTTTATATTTTACTGACAGAGAGGGTTAACATAGTATATTTTCCACCCTTTTTAAACACAATAATGTGTGAAACGCAATATGCTTTTTAACATTATTGTAAACATATTTGATCAACCCAATGTTCTGAAAAACCTTAGAAAACGAAATGTATTTTAAATTATTGATCACAATATATTTAACAATTCTTCACCCATAGGAGCAATTATTATGTAAAATAACGTGCAAAATTTTCGAAATGAAAGAATTTTTTTTAAATAAAGCATTTAATCATAAAATTCAAAGAGAGGAAGGCGGAAGACCGGTAGACTAAACCATCGCTAAAATATACTGAATATTTTAACGGCACAATTTTTTATCATTAAGTACCTCTCCAGTTAAAATTTAATTGTTCTGAGGGTCGGTTCAGACAGTGGTTAGGTAACCATTTCAGGATGTATCATTTAATAGAGGGTCAAAGGCTAGAATATCAGAAAGTGGTATGAAACCCTCAGAACAGAAAGCTACTAAAAATAGAATTATTTATTGTAAACGGCAATGACGAGATACTGCTTTAAGTTGTAATTTTGGAACAATTAAGAAAAACGTCAACAATGTATGCCTGAAACTAATAAATAATGAATAATAAATTGCAGTCGTAACTATAGTAACGTTAAGTAAAAATAATCGACGCTGAGGTTAGTTGCACGGGAGTGGAAGGTCAACGATTTAGACAGCTATTTTGCAATAATTGACACAAAACAATAATTAATGTCGATAATGCTGAAGTGCAAGTCAACAGAGAGTATGTCAACAATTGAAACAGCTAAAATTGTAGACTTAGAGCAGCATAGTATATGAATACTGGCTATTCCAAATAATGACTTGACTTACGATGTCAAAAAATAGATGCGTGTTCAACGGGTTTAGATGGATTAAAAAATCAAAAGTTAATAAAAATCATTATTCCAATCAGTGTATGACAAATTACTCTTCAAAATCGTTTTGCGTGCTAGAACTGTAAAAGAATCTGCGGTTTACCCGCGGTTTCGCTTCTAAGAAACCTTGAAAGGAAAAATACCGTTTCTTCAACCCCACGTCTCTATTATCTGCATGATCGCTTGCAATGTTCTCAGTACGGTCGGCATAAAAATATCCACGCCAACAAAATGGGATATAATTCTAGAAATTTTCTCGTAAGTGTTATGGTCAGCAATAATCTTTTTCGCACGGGACGTAGTCGCATTTTGGAGATCACACATTTCTAGTTTTTCATTTATTTTCCTATTTTTCTACGTACTTTTGCTCTCTCCATTGGCTTGAATGGTTTAGTGACTGTCTCTCTATCCAAATTACTTCAGATTTCGACAGGTATGAACATTTCATGGTCTTTGATATAAAAATCATTCCAATTATGTGAATCGTTCCATTCGTGAAATAACCAATGAAATTTGTTCGTAATGTTAAAAGGATAGGGCTCGCTTTGAAAGGAATCAGTTGGGGTCCCTGTAATCTTGCGCACGACCTTTTGGACGGCAAATGAAAATTTCTTTTGTACCCAATGCCATACACCGAAAGGCAAGCCTCGCCGGCTAGGGATAACATGCACCATGTCTTTCGCCCTGATCAATTATTATAGCAGGGGCTCTCGATAGCCATGTGGTAACGCGTCCCCCTTTTGCGAAAGTGGTCCTGGGTTCAATTCCCGGTGGGGACTCATGTGCGAAATGACCTCAGCTGTCGAAGCAATTTTAGTACAATGTTACTACGGTTATTATTATTAATAATAATAATCATGTCTTTATTTAGGCGAATTTTAGTCAAATGAGACCACTCTTACAATTAACCTATTAAAAACGAACACAAACAACCATGCCCTAACCAGGATTCGACCCCGGGACCTCGGCGTTGCTAGGTTAGCATGCTAACCGCTACGCTACCGAGACCGGCATTATAGCGTATTGTTCGCGGAAGAATGAAGGTTTCAAACTTAATTCATTTGCTGTAACGTTACGTACGCTATATGTAGATATAGAAGAGTTCTTAAAAGTCTTATTGCTTCCTGTCAGCCAATAATCTGTGTCCGCAAGAATACCGGTGTGAATTGGGAATACATAATAAACGCTCTTGGAATAAAAGTGATGCTTATGATGATGATGGAAATCCAACTATATGGGACAAGCCTGCCAAAAAATTCGAAGAAAGACTGAAAGTGAAGGAGTGACTAAATGTACATAATGCTCTAAGAAAGGTTTACTTGCTTCAGCATTCTAATTGCAAAACTGACTGATCAGCATCGTCGAAGAACCGCCCTACCCCTTTGGTATCTCCAGAGACTCCCTTTTCCGAGAATTGTGATAGAGGGAGCCGTGGAGGAGAGAGGTCCAATTGAACAGTGGGCGGAAGAGGAGGGGGCCAGTGGGAGGAGGGAGGCCGGCGTGGGTGTTGAGAGAGGAGGGAGAGCTATAGAAAGAGGGGTTGAGGATGTTTCTCCCTACCACCGGAGTGTGGCGCTCCGTCACTTTTTCAACAGATATCCCTTCTCCCTTCAGAGACGTTTCGCGTGCTCAGCCGGGACGTCTTCTCCGTAGGTCGAGATAGGCTATCCGTCCTTTCGTTAATCGGTAAGAGGTGGCGACAAACAAATCTGTAGACCCCCCGCGACGCAATGTCCGCCGTGGTGGCCCTTTACATGGACAGTAGTCAGGGAGATAGGTTGGTCGACGCCAAATGCTTGGATACCGATATCTACGGTATCCCTTATGGGACGGAATTCGTAGACCTCCCTTGGAAGATGGACCTCCTGCAGCGGGGGACCCTCGAGGGGGACCTTTACGGGTTGAATTACTTCGAGATGGGCATCTGCGACCCCTCCGATGACGTACTTTGGTCCAAAGCGCTGAAATTGGGGGGATATTCAGGTCTGGGCGCTCTCGACCGGCTGGGGTTAGATCTTTGCGGCATCGGTCTCCCGGTGGGCGACGTCTTCGGGTACGGATTTGCCAAAACCGGAGTTTATTCCGGGTCTTGGAGATCCAGGGCGAGAAAATCCGTGGTGGCCGAATGGTTAAAGTGGGATTCGGAATTCGATAGGAACCCTCTCATGGTACACCCCACGCTTCACTACCAGAAGGATGTGGATTTGGTGGTCTCTGGGGGATTTGCCCCTTCGACGGCCCTCCGGAAGCCCTCGACGGCGCTATTGGAGGAATGCGGATCCGAGTCGATTGAAAGTGAGTCCTTCCTGTTTTTTTCCTTTATCGTGCGAAAACCCACAGGGAAACGTGTGGAGGAAGCCTCTGCTTTGCCTTCCGTAAAAAAGCCTTGATCCTCTTTATTTCAAATGCCTAATCTCCCCAGGAGAGAGAGGAATGTAAGTCAAGGGGAACATATATCTCGTTCCGTGGGACTTTTGCCGTGTGCCGGTGGTTGTTTGTGCGCGAAGTGCTGCGGAAAATTGTCGCGTGTGACATTTAGAACGTGAGGATTCGTGTTAGCGGGTGTTTGATATGACGTTAACAGTATTTATCCTAGGGAAACTTGCACCCTTACGCGATTCTCCCAGCGGCTATTTTTAAACGTCTGTATTTTTGTAAATGATCACATTCGCCTGTCTCAATAATCGCGTTTATTAATAGGAATAATGGATATTTTAATGCAATAATTAATTTAGCATAATTGATTTCAATCAAATGAGCCATTACGCTTCCTTTATGAGCCAGATTTGGATTCCCAGAATGTGTGAAAGCATATGCTGTCGGTATCCTTGTTACGTCGTAATGTTGTCTCCTTTTCATAAACTTCCTCTCATTTTCTCCCAATTATTGTAAATGTTGTAAAATTAATCTCATTGCTGAATACAATTTGTCGTTGTTGAAAACAATTCCCTTGTTGAAAGCATTATTGTTTGGCAACGATCGTGCATATTGTTGTCCTTGTTGTTATAGCACTGGTTTTGAGTTGATTATCGTTGTTACCCTTGAATTTCTTAATATTGGCCAAGGAAGGTATCGGTGTCACGATCGTGAAATAAATTTAGCTACGTCTAAAGTCGTCCTTAAAAGCAATTAGAAAGTTAACAGTGAGTGAATTGAGAGTAATTTGGTCTCTAAATAGAGAGAAAGAGGAATTTAAACGTTGTCAAAACGTTTTCCCTTTTAAAAGGAAATTAGTTCGATCAATAAATCAGCTAACTTTTGAAGTTTTCCGTTGATTTATTGGAAAATGGAGGGAACGCACACATGGAAAATTTCATCTATAACCCTATAGGATTGTTAAATGAAATTTCATAAGCTAATTCCGTGTTTGAATAGTTCTTAAAATTTTCTGGTTTTAGTTTTGACTCCTATTTCATTTGCCCCTTTAATTCTCCTACTCATTTGTTACCTTTTGATCCAATATGTCTTTTTATAGAAGTCGAGTTGAAATATATTCCAACTCGACTTCACTCGACTTCGCATATATGTGATCGCCTTTATCAGAAATGTAACAATACCTATATTTTCAACGAAAAGGGTACTTTGAATCGAGTTTCAAAGGATTCTTGTCAGGATCACGTATTTTCTGATGTCACTTTTTTTGAGTATCGATAAATGTTTAGTTTATTCAAAATTAAACTAAAGCTAGCTTCCCAAATTTGCTATCTGTCTGTCCTAGACCGTAAATATGTACAGGAGCGATCGGTAGCGAGCGACTGTTTAAAATCATAATGATTGGTCACAGTTTTATAATGGCAAGTATAAATCATACTCAATAATGAGTGTAAATATTACATCTAACAATTGCACCCTCATTAACGCTCATACACAATAATGAGTACAAATATCACGCCTAACAACTGTACCCTCATTATTACTCGGGAGAAAATGATTCCTATAATCAAAGCGTTGATAAGCTATTTATATGCACACACAGAAACCTTCCGTAACCATGACGATGATATTTGTAAACATTAAACCAGCCCCTTGGATTATTTATTATCCTTCTAGCTGATATGTTTCCATACAGCACGGCAATGACACAAACGCGGTATCAAACCAAGCAAAGCATCGGAAAGATCTTTCAGCAGAAACGTGTGGAAGGTAGTCTTCTTCGCCGACTATCAATCCTTTGCTGTAGGCGAGAGTTGCCTCCTTATCTTTACCTTCGCATCTCTTTGCATTCGCGTGATAGCACTGCTTTGTTTTGTGAATCAAATTATCCCGCTGTTCTTCTTATCTGACCGTAAAGAGCCTTAAATTTTACGACCGGGCCCATTGCGAAGGACGGTGTCAGTTACTAGGTGTCGTTTTCATCTTGATCTTCAGGTCGGATGCTAAATCTTCACAATGGGGTCGTTAATCAGTCGCGGTGGAAAATATTAAGGCGCGTGTTTGGGGAATGATCATCTTTCATTTTTTTCGAGAAAGTTGAACGCCCACGTATTTCTTGTTTTTTCATTTATGCAGACTACGTCCAATGTTGCGTTACATTCGATTTTTGCTTCTTGTGGTGAAACCTTTCGATTTTTCTGTGTTGTTTGCTGTTTATTCTTTGATGGATTTGGTGATAACGATCCTCGCGATTGTTTATGTGCATTGTTACAAAAATCTGCCCACAACTGTTGTGGCTTCAGAGGAAATTGCATTTAACCAATGTGTAAGTCAACCTGTTTCTTCGATACTGATTCTTACAATTAGACTTTGAATAAACGCATCTAAAATAGTTGGTTCACCTTTTCCACTGCCATATTTTACATTTACCATAGTTTACCAATTTTTTGGGGGGTTTTCGCTTCTGTCCTCTTCAAGCATCAAGTTTCCAGGCATAAACGTGAATGTTGATTATGAACATGAATGATTTTTCAGATACAATTGATTTTTAAGATAGAATTTGCTTCTGGGTCGTACGAGATGGACAAAAAGCTGTATGCGGTCCATAAGCCGTGGGTTAGACACATCTGACATGCAATCTGACCTCAAAAATGCAACAATCCTATCTAGGCTAAACGTTATGACGATAATTGTTTAAGTAAACCATATAACCTTGTTATATCAATAAGTAACTAACAATGACTTGAAAAACTATTATTACTATCTAATCCCTTGGATTTCTTGATAAGCTTAAGGCTTTGGAGGACCTGAATATCTCTCCTATTAAATTTTACACATTTTGAAATACTGACAGTTGTTATTAGCCCGCTATTATTATTTAAAAAATTTATTTATTTATTTCTTGACGGACTTCCGGATAGCCAAGTGGGCTAAACCTTCATCTTTGGTGGAAGCGGTCCCGGTTTCGATTCCTGGTGGGAGATTGTGCGAAATGACCTTAGTTGTAAGACTACAAGAACTTTTATCGATACTTCTACTACTTATTTTTTTGACGATGGCGCATTTTATAACAGCATAATTTTGGGTAGTTTGTACGTCTGTTATATTTGTTGTGAATTGTGCTTATGATAACAAAAGGGAAGCTATTACCAAAGAATACATTTGTATAATAAAAAAACTGAGATTATACTAAATTAAAAAGCGTATTCTTTTGAACGTGAACTAAATTATAAACCTCTGCGTATTGCATAGTTTTTATTGAATTATAGCGAAACAAGTATTAATCGCCAATTAGGAATCAAATTTGCAGACGATAGATTGCATATCTCTATTGAGTTCTACCCCTATTGATCTCTCCGATATTAAACACCGGCTGGATGCATCTTCTCAAGAGATGCTGGATTAGGTAACGGAGAGAGGATCGAAGCATTACCCTGCGCTTCGTAACGAGCAACTGGGCAGGGAAACGAGGTTACAGAATCGTGCTAATGCTTGCATTGTCGCCATAACTCTTTAGCGACCGTTTTACCACCCCTATACTACTGAAGTTGGCATTTTGAGTCCCAATTTAGAAACTATGCATTTTCCCTCAGTCGTCCTTCGCGCATGATCCTTGTGCTGTCTGTCCATCCGAGAATCGAAGGGAAGGAGTTCGCGGAAAAAAATAGAACCAGGAAAAACTCGCATTATCTTTTTTGTGACCAGTCCGCTGGGCGAAAAGAATCATGTTTCTGCGCAAAAGCACATGAAAATTGAATTTATTAAGGAAAGCAGTGGTGAAGGTGACTTGTTTTCCCCTTAAGGTGCTATTTATCGCTCGCGTGCTTCTCAAAGTGGCTCAGTGTTAGCAAATAATTTCCCCATTATTATTGGAATATACATTTTTACGAATGATAAACAGGTTTAATCGTTTAAATGGATGTTTGTTTGGTCATAATGTAACATATAATAGTCTATTATAAAGTGTATAGGGTTCCTTTGTTAACCATCGTCATTGTTGAGGCGATTCTCTCGGTATTGTGGTTATTAACTGTTATTGTTGTTATTGCCTTTATTAACTATCGTCATTGTTGAAGCTGTTCCCTCGATATTGTTGTCGCGCAGGTACTTATCAGAGCAACAATCACCTTATAGTTACAGCGAAATTTATTCCTACCTGAGACGTAAATTACTTTGAATCAACTCCATTATTAACGGATTTTTATATTTTCTCTTTCACTCAGAACTTTTATTATCGATTTACCTTTTCTTTAAGGTGCATATTCCACATTTCACTACTCAATTATACATCAAATTTGAACTTGCTCCGGCGGTATGAAACGGGTGTCCGTAGTGATGAATTTCTATTTTCTGAAAGTTGGAGAAGAATTCATGTTGCCCTCTCGTTGTTTCAGTGATGTTCTAAACGGAAACTTACGTGTGCTGTGGTACCTTGACAGTAGCATATGTACGAATGTCGTAGTTTTCTTCGAAATAGGAAGCCGTACATAAGTACGGAAGTAGCTTTTGGGGAGTTCGGTGCGCTCTGCATACGTAGAATTTGTTGCGAATTCCTAGACGAATTATTTCGTACGGATTCTGTGTCTTAGTTTCTTTTGGAGTCGGTGATCTTTCGCCCATTTTCCACTCATAAACTGTGGTTGCAAAGTTCTCCGGGAGCATGTTTTGCGGAAACTACATATAAAATCATTTCACATTAGTACGTACATCTACATCTACATAAATACCCTGCAAGCCGCCTTCCGGCGTGTGGCAGGGGATACATAATAGTTGCGTGCTTATTTTGCAGTACGGAGAACGGATAACTATAACTGCTCTCTTTTTCCTGATAGAGTTAGGAATGTCAATCAAGTTGCTTATTAGTAGGTTCGGTGTTTTCACATCCACTGCCACATGCCACATGGCTACGTGCACGGTACAAAAGTAGAGTAAAGTCAAATTCCGTGAGTTGACGATGGCGTAGTGACGTCGACACCAGTGGTCGAATAAAACAATTCCGTGGAAACCGTAACATTTTGAAATTTATTCAAATGAATAAGAGCCAAAGAATAGCAAAGAACACAAATTTCTGCTGTTTATTATTATGTCTATGTATAGCAAATTTTTCGCGCAGAATATTATAGCGATAGCTGTTGAAAAAATAACCACTTTTCAAGGGAAACTGGTAAATTTAATCTCAAATAACTTTGCACAATACTACATAACTACATCAGACACACAACCTTCCCCTGAACCTTTTGTTCTCCCTTTCTCCTCCGTACTCTGGCTCTTCCTATCCACACTTGAAAATGACGCTTATGCGTCGAAACATGTCGTGTGTCTGATGTAGTTATGTAGTATTGTGTAAAGTTATTTGAGATTAAATTTACCAGTTTCCCTTGAAAAGTGGTTATTTTTTCAACACCTGTCATGGAATACTACAAAGTAAATCGCCGCTCCGTCGAATTTATTATATTGATCTTGAGTAAGGGAAGATCTATTTCAGAGGTTCCTTTCTTGAAATCCCGTTGGAAATATTTCCGCAAAAAATAAAGATGACGAAGTATCCGGGATTATTTCATCGAACTTGCGCACCATAAATGCAGTCACAATAAAAATTATATTTTTTCCTTAACTTATATTAAGGAAAGCTAAATACCTTATTGTTGACGATTGTTGTCGATTGTTGTCGATTGTTGTCGGCGAATGTTATTCTAATTGTCGGCAAACGCTACAGGTTTATTATTGCTTAAGTGTATTATTAAGTACCTTGCGCAGCATAAATGCAATCACGATAAAAATTAGACTATAATGAGGTATTTGAAGACGATTAACTTTAGACAGTCATACTTCAGGTTCTTCGTTAACTTTTGGTCACATATTTGAGCCAATGATTAATGTCTTTATCGTTAGGAGTCACTAAATCAACATTCCGGAAGGAGCAGGAAAATCTGTTATGTCATTGACTCATCTGCATTATGGAGGGAGGAAACGTGCATTGGTACCAAGTAGCTTCCGTTTATGCTTCCGTGACTTGGAACTCTCTGTTACGGGGCGCCACGAACTTGGAGTCAATATTTTCGACTGGAAAAATATTTCTGTCATCGGAGTTTACCGAATGGGGGGAAACTCCCTCGCTTTGGCATGCCTTCATGAAGACGTTCCATCTCCTTAACGTGGTTAAACGTTATTCCCTTATTTTGGAAATTATGTAGGATTTTAATATTTTGGCTTTGGGAACGTGATGTTTCGCTCCGCAGATCACATTGCATGATTCTTCTCATTAATTTTTTAATTCATCGTTCCAAAGTGTACATGTGTATAATTAAATCGATTCCCGCGGTATGCTACAACAATGGAGATCGCGCTAAATCTCTATTGTTGTAGCATACCTTAATTAATTGTTCCTCAGTGTACAAAGCGCACCTAAAAAGAAATAAATCGATTTCCATTGTTGCTGTAGGATCTACATTGTTGTAGAATACCTTATTTAACTGTTCCTCTGTATACAAAGTGCTCATAGAAACAGTTAAAGCTATTTCTATTGTTGCGGGAGAATATCCGTTGTTGTAATATATTAAAAAATTAAAATTTTTCCAATCTTAATTTCTATGAATTCTTGTCGATGGAATCAGTGGATAGATCATCAGTTTTCTTGCCAGAGGTCGTGATTTTGTCTATGTCATGTTAGTGCCCTGCAAGCCGCCTTTCGGCGTGTGGCAGGGGGTGCATGCACCATGACTCTACTTCCCTATTCGATTACTTTCGCGTATCGTTCGCGGAAAAAATGAGAATCGATTTCAACTAACATCTATTTCCCTGATCTTCCTCGCAGTATCGGAACGGTCTATGTAACATGGTGGACTACATCATCACTGGACGCGCTTACTCTGAATATATCCAGTAAATTAATCCTTTGTTGAAATCTTCTCTTCTTAAGATTCCAATCTTGTGTCCTGAAGCCTCTGAGTAACGTTCACTGATTTATCGTAGCAGTTCTTCACTAAACATATCGCCGTTCACTGCACCTGTTCTAATTCCAGAATACAGCACTTATCGGCAGGGTCCCATACAGTATGCGGTTGTTGACTCGCATAATCAGCTATCTCAAAGTATAGAAGATTCCTCTTTGATACTTTACTAAGATACAAATGTCATATGATTGTGTTTGGTGGTCATTTGGGGATATTTTATATGTGACCTGCGGTGACGTCTATTATCAGGACAGCAAAGTTAGTAATAACAAGCTCAAGTAATTTGAATATCTAGTGAAATTATTCCTCTTTGAGAGAAGTTGGATCCTAGGGAAGAAGATATCAATGGTGGAGACTATTTACATTAAACTTAAGTTGCTAGTATTTTATCGTTGTATTATTTTCAAGGTCAATCACGGGCTTGCGGTTTGAATAGAAGCTAAACAATTAAGATAACCATGTAAGCTTTGGCCAGCGTAAGATTTCCTTATTGTCGCACTTAAAGGAATACATTGTTTCATATCGATTAATCAACTTTCCATTACTGTTTATCGAAATAAAACTTCGTTCTTTGATATACCCCTCCGGCACTTTAAAATGTCAGAAATCTTATCTTTTCCTTTGCTAGTAACAAAAAAACAAGCGGATGTGGCGAACGTGTTAACTTCTTTGGCATTATATGCAAATCCTATTGGGTACCTTCATCTCTTGGAAGAACAGGATTCAATCGTAATAAAATGTTTTCTCGTTATCATGTTTGTAGCTATACTCACTTATTCAATTAATGTGAATTCGAGGTCTTAAGTAACATAGTTTGGTCAACGTCGCTCAATGATTGGAACTATTATTGACATTGTTGTAACGCATATCATGTTGTTTTTGTTGTTGTTATTATTATTATTACCATTATTGTTTGTTTTTTCTTGTTATTAAACGTACTTCGACAGCTAGGGTCATTTCGCACATGGGAGCTCCCTCCGGGAATCGAACCCGGGACTTCTATTCACCAAACTGGAACTTACTGCCCACGTACGTACTCGAACGTATTGCCCTGAAGCCCGCTTATCTTGTTCCGTGACGTCAGCACTCTCGACGTCCTTCACTTACTGGTATTTTAAATCAGCTGGATTTGATAGTATATCGGTGTCCTTTGAAAGAATTTCATGAATCCTGATTAACTCGTTACTTTTGAATGATAGAGCTGTCTTATCGCAAGTGTTATACTGTTAGTCGTGTAGCCTAAAATTGCAGTTTTAGCGAGGACTGAATGAAGTGACTGAATTTTGAAATCACTCTCGAATATACGAATTAATGTACGGAAATTGCAAATAATAATGATCGCTTTGCATTTAAGGTCAATAAAATGAATCGTTTCATTGTTGATTATTAGTTTATGGTACAATATCTTAGATATTTCGTAATTGATTACATTAGTAATTTTTCCCAAGATTCGCTCCTTTATTCAGGGAAGATTTTGAGGCATATCTTTCAACTACGTATATCTTCCGGTATTTGCTTCGGTCATTCTGCAACTGCCATTCCTGTTTTATCATCATCATCATTGTTATTATTATTATTATTATTACATGTTACAGATGTTCTAATATTCCGGTTGTAACTTACTATTCTACAATAATAACAATACTACAATACACAATTATGCACATATTTTACCTTTAACAATGAGTGAAGTTTTGTAATCCTTTCTTATTCTTGTCAACCACTAAGTACCCTCGAATTACCCCCAGATGCCTTAACATTATCAATTTATAAATTTCGATATATTAATTCTAGAAAAATTAAACTTCTAAATATTCATCCCCAAGCTCAAGATAGGTTTTAAGCATCTAAAACAAACTTGCTATATTTTCCAACCTTATTTACCCTGTTTCTCTTTAAATGAAGTTGTTATTTAAAATGTATTGACATTGAAAATAGATTAGATGCAACAAAAGACTGTCGAGTCGAAGTCTCACCCAATTATAGAAGTTATATGTATCCATTTTCATTGAAATAGGAATCGAATATCGAGGAAGGCTCACTGATGGCATACCTGTTGCCCGTTTTTATTTTGAAATAGTTACGCCACAAATATAAGTGTTTAACTTAGAAAACTTTCCGCAAACATTGTAACTACTTGAACTTGCTGATATTATCTCGATACTTTCTCTCGTTAGATTCTTTCGTCCTAGTTTCTGCCCTGATACATTTGTTTATCTCGTTCTGTGATTGATGACAGATTTTCTTTCACACTTGGCCATTGTGTGCAATCAGTCCCTTTATCGGCTCCATTTGTAGTTTTTACAAATCTTCTTCTGATTAGATACTTTCTAGCTCTTCAGCCGACGTTTATCTATTAAATCCTCGCGTTAGCATCTGTAATTTTCGAGAATGTACCGATAGAAGTACCTGCTCTGATTTTTCATGAACATACTCTAACCTCCATCTTGCTTGAGTTACTCCCAATTGAAGAGTAATTAACAATCAAAAATGGTAACGGTTAAGAAAAAATTCCACTAGAGCCTCATTTCCCCTCAAACGAAAGCTATTTTTACATTTAATTTTTGTGCGCGTGAGCTTGTGGAGAGGCTCCATTGTTTGATGCCTGCAACAGTGCTATTCGACAATCTTATTGTTGTGCGCATGAGTTTGTACAGGCTCTACATTGTTTGATGCTTGCAACAATGCTATTCGGCAATCTAATTGCTGCGTGCCTGTGTTTGTGCAGACTCTCTGTTGTTTGACGCTTGCACAAGTGCTATTCGACCATTTCCCTCAGTTTTATTTTAATTTCAGTCCATTCCAGAGTCTGTAATGCTGCCCTTGGTAGGTAATTATGCTTTTTATACATGACTATATTGACTGATTTACTCACTAAAAGCGGAGGATTGATTAAAGAAGAGCTTTTATAATTCGTTCGTCTTATTTGACATTGATATTTTTGCTTACTCGTTTTAATTGCCATAACGTTTTCTTTTTGAACTTCTTCGTTGAATATAAGCTGTATATTCCGTCCATTAGAAGATATAAGTTTATGAGACCAAGAGCTCATTTGTCACCATTAAAGGTATTTTATGCAGTATAAGCTAGGTTTTGGTGTTATCTTTGTTGGGCATTTTCATTGCGTTTCTCTTCAAAATTGATTAATTGAGTTATTACAAAACCATCATGTCACTAATGAGTTCCTGAGCGTTCCTCTGTGGCTATTTCAAGGAAAGCAATAAAATTACTCCATTCATGAAGACATGCCCCCACGCCTCTCTCTTCATTTCGACCAGCATCACGCGACTTGGAATTAATGCAGCATTACCCGCCCTTTCTCCAAAACCAAGAGCAATAAATTCCCGACACAATCACCATCTTCAAAACACTCTAAAAAGTAAGCATCCGAGGCGCCTGTAATGGAAACACGCGTGGGATTCGTCGCGTTGGGCAACATCCATCACTTTCACCTCACACGCTCTCGGGTTCACACTTTTCGATACCGGAATCGCTTCCTTTCAGTATTCTTCCTCGGTGGGCGTAACCATGGTGACCCTGGGCATATGTATAAGCGCTAACAATCAAGGGGCGTCTGCACCGCCCTTCCCCCAGAAGAAACAATGGGCGTGGGTGAATTAGCAAATCGCCGCTTCCCTCTCAAAGACGCGCTACCGGAGGCCCGTAACCTCGGCGGGGTGAATCAGCGTATCGTTCTCGGTCCCCCGGGTTCATTAAAATCTCCTGGATGCCAGGTGTCTTGTTCCAAGCGCTCGACGTGACAGAGAGAGATGGCGGAAGACCACTGTTTAGGACGGAGAGTATTTCGCAGAAAGGAAAAAGACAATCGCCGTGCGTTGGTCAACTTCTAGCTCCACTCTCAAATTAACTAGACCGGTTGCTGTTGTAATGTATCCTTGGATAACTGAATGATGGGGTCCATTCCACTGTCGGGAGGTTGATGGATTTATGGTGTGATTGTTTCCGAAAGTTTCCTAGAAGTGAGAATCAGCGAATCAGAGAATCTTATTGTTGGCGATTGTTGTCGGCGATTGTTATTAATATTATTGTCGGCATACGCTATATGTACATTATTGCTTCGAAAAGGTTTATAGAAGAGAGTATACCGATAGTACAGTATATTATTCAATGTTTATTGTTGTTGATAATTAAGTTTGATATTATTGACAATTAGTGTTGGTGATTTTATTGTTTTTAAAAGGCGCTAAGAAGTGATTATCTGTAGTTGATCATCTTATGGTAGATTTTTCTTTGTTTAGCGACATTATTAAGTTTCGTAATTTAGAATTCCGTTTTTGAAAATTCGGTATGCATCAGTTTATTCTTTGTAATTTTATTAGCTATACTTGTTAGCTATTTTGCACCGGAGATACAAAGGAAAGCAACCCCGTTTTTCGATAACTCTTCTTCGACTTTGACGCAATGCTGTTAATATTTGCTAATGCTTTATTGAGTGAATTTGATCGTATCTGTTTTCGTACAAAATATTGAGCTGATTTTTTACCACAACTGGCTTATATTATGCATTTATCATTTTAGTTGATGATTTTCGCACATAATATTGAGCTGTTTTTGCGACAACTGGCATATATTATGCCTTTATCATTTTAGTTGATGATTTCTAGTGAAAAAGGATGTTAGAGGCTAAATCAAGCCAATTCATACAGATCGACTCTAATCAAAGCATCAGTTATCATCCCTGAGGTTTCATCAGTATTATAGGCAATTGTTAGAATAGAATACGTCTTTATTTAGGGCGAGATTGAGACTAAAATTCTCTTCTTACACCTAACCCCTGACACTCATTAATTTCTAAAAGAACGCATACCGAAGCTGAGAGAGAAGAAGTTAGAGTATCATTAGGAAATCAATATTTATGTAGTATTGATTTTACTTTCCGTATACTTTTCAATACCGTTTTACACGCTAGTATCATCTAAAACCATTTCGTCATTCGCTGAATGTTCGTTTTTTTTTTATCGGTTTCAGAGTTCATGGAGTGTAAGATCTCGCGATGATTGGCTATCACGTTGATTTGGAATCATTTACCTTCAAAGGACGAACGATGACCTCTATGGTATTATATCTCTTTCAAAATAATCCAGGAATTAATTCGGTATCCTGTTTACTCTTTGTCTTGAAGGTATTAGGCCATAACATATCTTGGGAAAATCGCCTTATCTCTTCTCTCGAAATTGGAAATTCAGCAGATATAAAAAAACGCAATTCTGCCAAAGTCATCGTACTAGCTGATGAATACAAAGTTTAAATTGCACATACACTCTTTTGGGTTACGTTTCCTCTACAGTAGAAACTAATTTCGATCCATCTGGTGCTATATTCAGAGAGTGATAGCTTTGGAATTTTCTCTTCTATGAAAATACCATGTCAACTATGAGGAAGGAAACTTTTTAGAGAATTTTTACGGTGCAATAAAACAACCAGAAAGTTTTTATTCCAAATCGTCTTCACTGCCGTGTTTGTAGTGTATTGTACTTAACCCTCTCGAAAGAATCCTGCGAATTCTGAAATAGCTTTGCCATTCGCTGTTGCCACGAGCAACTGGACAAGTAATGGAAAGAGAAAATATAGAATTTCCATTCCCCTGAATCTTATGCCACACGCAATACACCGTTCGATTTTAACGAGAGGAACTGTATATGTAATATAAAAGTGATTCTTTTTTAGCCCAAATTTAACCATTTGATTTCAAATGAAAACATTGAAAAAGAAATGAAAAATCGAGGTTAGAACTCGTTTTTTCGTTTGATAAGTATAACATTTTCTGGATGGATTGTATAAATATTATATTTATTCTAGACGCTTCAACCAACATGTCGCCATTTGAATCGTCCGATCTCTGAATTTTTCATACCGATTGCAGAACCTGCAGCGATGCACGAACCATTCCATTTAAACAAAACAACATGATACTACTGCCCGAAACAACTATACACTTTGGTTGGATGTTCCCACTTGAAAATAAACCTACTTAATCTTGTGTTTATGATGGTAGGAATCGCCATGGAAACTGTAAACAAAAGCATTTGTGAGCTTAGGGAGAACATGGAAAGGAAGGAGCAAATGAAATTCTAAATTCCTTCTGCCTACAGAACCCTTGAATTGTCTTAGGAGAATGAGGGGCTGAGGTCGATTCTAATGTCCGTTCATTGAATGCTGATCTGTTGGAAGCCGGATATGAAGTGGAGGGATGCCCCGGCGGGAAGAGGTCGCTGCAAATTTGCCCCCACGGCGACCTCCATCCACGCTTCCTCAACTATGAGCTTTCCTGAACGGACACTCGCCAAGTTCCTCAAGGTTATACAATGGTCTTAATTCGTTTTACAGTTCCTTGTGGAAGTGTTTCTAGATTTATTTTGCGAAGGCAATTTATTTGCTAGCAAACGCCTACGGAAATAGTGAAGTAACTAAATTTAAATTTAATTTCTAGTCTACTAGCTGAAGTACCCGTTGATCCTCATCGGTCTGTTCTATACCGATACAATTGAACTATACATTTGTTTCTTATGAAAATCTATCTGAGCGATCTTGGTTCAAACCCAGCAAAAATATCGAATGAAATGGGGACCGGGTCTCAGAGAACACGTGTGCAAAGTTTGACGCCAATCGGACAAGTGAGGACTCCAACCTCAGACAAACAAACACACAGAGTTTCTGCTAAGTATATCTATACAGAGGACAGTTCAATTTAATGCATATTAGTACATACTTATTATTTTTATTAATATCCGTCATCGGTAGAATTGAGAGAGAGAACGATAAACAAATTTCCTATCATGTCACTTTTACTAACATCTTGTAAATTATTATTGTAAAGGTAGTAAAAACTTTTATGCTGTTAGTAAGGGGAAAAAATCATCCAAGGAGTAACAGATGTGAAAAATAGCGACATGATTTGGACCCAAACCCATGTCTCTGAACTACCATGCCGCGACTTTCCACATTATTTGGGAATGCTTTATAGGGAAAAAGATATTTTTCTCTATCATTCTCTTACCGTAGTAAGAATATCATATTCTTATACGAAATCCTTAAGCTCGAATTCTACGATCACGTTGGTCACCAAGGGGACGAATCGTTGGAAGCACAAAGTGTTGTCGTAATTCATCAAAAGTTTGAATATAAACCAGAAGTGTGATGGCCAATTAAGAATCTTTATTTGATATGCCATCTTATGGTTTCGCCTCGCTTTTATACGACTATTATTTCTAATTTAGTTTCTTTTTCAAAGAAGCAAAGCCTGCTAGAGATAAAAACAAACTTATCTCATGAACTGGATTAATCTGGAATAGACCCGACCTTATGGATTGTATGAAATCTGCACAGCCTAATTTTCCGTGTTGCTATTGGTGTTTTGAGCAAAATTTATCCTCAAAAAATGGTCCAAATGTATGCAGATATACAGGCTTAAAAATTACGGAAGCTATATTAATGCCGCTCTCGCCGTAAGCAGCGAAAACCTGTGCTGAATTTTCGGTCTGTTTTTTCCGGTATACTTCCGAAATTTCCTTGCGTCTTAACTTCGGCTATATTTCTACACATTGAAACATTCCCCCCTTTGTATTCTTTAATAATATGCATTTGGCATTTTGGATTCTCTTACACTTTCTCCCATGAAATACATTTTCTCTTGGTTCCCAATTTTCTGCAGCTATCAACGTCGTCTTGGCAAGAGTGCTTCAACTTAAGGCGACTGAATTTTTTTGCCAAAAATTTGGAATCAAATGTTTCTATTTATCATTTTCGCAATAATGATCACGAGTGAAGAGAAATATGTTATGGAAAATAAATAACCCACTGATAGCGTTCTTTCCGCAGCCATATATTTATATGGGCTTGTCCTTTCCCAGATTTTTCCCGGGATTCCGGGATGTAAATAATTGACCATCTCGAGAATTTCCCGGGATTATAATTCTTAGTCAATTTGTGGGTTAAATGATACGTATTCTCCACATTTTGTATATTGTTTTACTGATTCTTAAGTAGTCTAATCAATTTTTTGTTTAAATCTCTCATATTACAAATAAAGACAAAAATTATTCACAAGAAGTTTTTAAATGATACGTAGAGGATTGGGTAAAATATAATAGAGATAAGAAACTGTTAGTGTTACCCATGTCCCTCAAAATCACAAAACCGCATATGACTACACCATTAAAATCACTATATTGAATTAGTTGATTTATAATAACTCTGCTAAAAGTATAGTTTTGACACGTTGATCAATTAGGGATGAGCGTATATTGGTAATGAAAAGGCCAGCTGAGGAGAATTCTGTTTCTGCTTCTACGGATATGGGAGGGGTGCTCAGAAGGGAAATTAACTTACTAGAAGGTTCAGATTTAAATTCCAGGGATATCCCGGGTTATAATTTGACTTTCCCGGGAAACGGGAAGTTTGTTTACGGGATCCCGGAACAACAAGCACTAATATTTAAGAATGGAATTTTTTTTATTATTTTTAAAATTTGTGTGTCTACGTGGTTCGGGAAATGTGTAGTTTGTGTACCGTGGAAGACAATTTTTATCGTCTTTAGAATCGGAATATTAAAATTATCCAAGAAATTGAACGATTATGATAAGTAAAGCGTATCTTTTGAGATTGCGGCATAAGATTAGACCCTATTTCTTCATTGCTAGCTTAAAGGTTGCTTTTTCACCTCTTCAGAGATAGCGATCTATCTTTTAAGTGCAACTTGAAAGGGTACATTATCTCTTTAACTGTTATAACACTAGAATATATTTTTCGAACTTTTGAAATGGCCAGTGCTATCAATCTTCTCCGCAGTTTACCTTACCTTTTAGCGCTTTCCATTGCGTATAATTGTGAAATCTTCTATTTCGTGATTTTTTTCTTTGTATTCAAGTGGCTAGATAATAGTTTCTTCCTTTTTGAATCATTCGTAACCAGAATGGTGGCTCGCTGGGCACATAGTAAGTTTCGTTAAGTCTCCCGACATCGATTATATTTAAAAAGTGAATCGAAGGGTGATTTTTTTCTCGGAAATAGGAATTGCAATGTAATCCAAAAGGAGCCAGTCACATGATGAAGGTTTTGAATGGCAATTGACTGCAGAGTTATAGTCCAGCAATTGAACGTTCCACGCAGAACAAACTCCATGTGTGCCCATCTGTCAGATGGTCAATCAACCAGTAGATAAAGATGACCCTGAGGAATCTTAAAATAAACTCTATGCATTAAAATTTTCTCACTCACAGTCTATCTGTAAGTTATTCAGATGAAAGGCTCCTTTGAACTTCAAGCCCCACTATTAGCCCCGAAAAGCCTAGCAGAGGAGATGAGGCTTACTAGCCAAGATGAGGAGTGAGGCAGTTTGCTCATTCTTTCCTCCTTGTGTTAAAATGCTATAAAAGGAACAAATTCCATATTGGTGCGGTACAGTTACGCTGTGAATTACACTTTAAATAGTATTTGATGAGAAATAAATGCCGTTAATCAGCATCATTTATACCTACTTATCTACGAAAAGCCATAGAGATTAGATGAGGCTTACTCACTGTGAGAAGTGAGGTACTTCACCCATGCTTTCTTAATAATAGAATCCTGTAAATGATGGGATACCATGTTAGTGTTGTGAAATTATCCCACTTTTCGCAGTATATGACAAGAAAAATCGAAATGAATGCCGTTTACCAGCACCACTTATGGCTCCTTACCTTTCCTATTGTCGCAAGACTGGGCAAAGTGAAATTCGAGATACATTTGTCTATTTCCGGAACCGAGAAACAAATGAAAAGTATTCCATTCATCAAGGTGCGACAGCTGTAACCATTCATAAAGTATTGATAACATATTTCTCGTCAATGATTAAGAATAACCGCTAGATCGTTTTGATAATTTCTCCGGTTTCAAATAAAAGTATTCGTTACATGCACTTAAGATTAGAGTTCTGCTATGAGAACTTAATACTAGTACCATTCCGGAAGAAATATTTTCATTCCCTCTCCCATATTAATATCAGGCCTTAAAAATCGAGTCAGGTGTTGGAGGAAATTTCATTCAGTAGGTTCTCCAAGGTCGAACTGAACATCACCTCAATATGGATTCACGAACGAGACGACAGGAATTCGCATCTTAAAAAAACGAGTGAATTATTTTGACGAGCGTTATTTAAATGAGACGTCTCGCCCGTATTGTTGAGACCAGACACGCTTCGCATATGTCACATAGCACGCGGAAGGGTGTAGCGTGATTCCGCAACGAAGGGCACGCCCTGTCTTCACCTTGCCCCCACCATCATTTGTGCACTTCGCTTTTTTATCCGCATTTTTCCAGTCTTTTGTCTTTGGCAGCTATTTCGCAACAATCTGCCAGCGTGAGATGCATCCCACTTCACATCTATACCCACTTCTTGCTTGATTCGCATAATTGTTTTCGATTAGTTGTTTTCCAGAGGGAGGTGAGAACTCACTAGAGATTAAACCTGTCAGATATGTAGTCGCAAGTATCGGTTTCAGAAGTGAGGCCGCCCTGAGGCGAGATAAACAGACTTATGAGCGATCTCGATTGTTACCGCTTTATTGCTTCATTTAAGTTTCAACAATCTCAGCTATCGTTGCCTTTCTCCTCATTGTTACTACCGTAATTAAGATTGAGCTTGTCGGATATGTAGTCACAAGTGTCGGTTTCAGACGTGGGGCCGCCCTGAGGCGACATTGTTACATCTGTGTTACAATAATATCGGCCATTGTTGCTATCCTCCTCATTGTTATCGCCAAAACATAAATTTCCAAGTTTTATACTTTTATTTTTGAGGTATTATTGTTTTTCTATATACTCCGCTGTTCAAATTTAGACGCCTAATTGGTTGGCGCATCCTGAAACATTTCTCAGTTTTTTAGCGACTGAATCGACTCTGAAAGTCTCCGTTTATTCTCTTTTCTTTGATAACATTTTACTTCACGTAATACAAATTTCGTGGGGCCTCCAGATGGGTTCGACGCGTTCGACTTCGGTGAAAGCGGTTCCGGGTTCGGTTTCCGATGGGGGCCCACGTACGAAATGACCTTAGCTGTCGAAGTAATTTTAAACTACTGCAAATTTGGAGGCAGTGTTGGATAAATAACATCTCTCAAGCTTTTACGAACAACTTGGAAATTCATTCCTAATGCTTTAGTGGTGTCCATGTATTTAGGAAGAGATTAACTTGACTTACTTTTGGTCTTTTTTGCTCCATTCCCCCATTTCGATATTATTCATAATGATGTGGTTATTCATTATTCATAATGATCCGCAGAACGTGCGATAATCAAGCAGCACGTGAGGATATGCCGGAAAAATTCGATACACCCGCCATAAGGTTGACTCAGTGCAAATGTCCTTTCCCTCCAAGTACACGTTGTTCACTGTCTTCCAACTAATATTCTTCGGGCATTTTTATGTTATATTCATCTACTTAGGTTGCTCTTCGCTTCTGAAGTTAGCATTATTATTTATGATAATTGAACAATAACGTCATTAATTTTGTAGCAACAATGAGTTTTCTACAACAGTTTGTCAATCAAAAAATAAAGCTAACGATGTTGTTAATATTCACGGAGTAATTATTTGTTTCTTGAATCAAGTTCCTAATTCTTTTGTATCCCGTTGTAACACTTTAATGAAACTTCGGAGCATGAGCACTGTGGTTTATTGGTTGGATTTGGTAGTGTGTCAAATCAACGGTAAAAGGATCTCAAAAAAACTTATTATCTAGGAAAGAATAAAATCAGTAAGATCTTAAAGTGTTAAACAGATTATTGGAAAAGTTGAGAGCTTGATACAGCTTGTCAGAAACATGTAGGAAAACCAATGGAGCTGTAATAGACATTCGTGTATGTATTACAATTTACGATGTTCGTGATACGATTAGAGATTTTAAAACACTCTGTAAGCCGTATGTCTGTATGCGGAACTCGCCTTTATAGACAAACGGGAAGCTCCGGATTACCGCTTTCTGGGAACTCCCAATGTGCATTTCAGAGACAACGCCTCCATCTTCAGGGGGGCTCCACAATAGGACGAAGTAAGTACTGATTTTTTTCTGAATTCATGCTATAAATGGTGTTGATTATCAAAAGTAGCTTAGCCTGAAGAGGCTTTTAGACATATAAATTATGATCACGGTGACATAGATGTTGGATTTCATCAAAGTCGCCCCATTTGACCGATCGATATTTTCGATGATCGCTTCCACTAAATCGCCATTTTTCAGCATTTGAATGACGTAAATGCAAATCATACCTCACGCAAGCAAGATTTTCCTCATCTGTATCCCTCCAGTGGTTTCAAACGTGTTGATAGATCTGACACGTGTTTCTAGCGTCATAAGCGTCGTCGGATTCAGCAGATTAAACGTGACACGTAATGACAAGCTGTTGTGTTTCCATCGATGATGGAGACGTTTGATTTAAGGCGGACCGGTTCCGCGTGTTTTTCTTGCCTCACTGAGCTTTCTCTTTGCGACGAAAATAATTGTGATCCAATCCAGAATTACTGGGCGTCGGAATATAAGTTATTCGAAGGAAAAGTAACCTGCTCTTTTCTTAAGTTGGAGCGGAAAGTTTCTGATTTCTTTTCTTCATGTGGATCAGAAAGTCTGGCTATCGTCGTTGAATGTTTACATCGGTTAAGTTCTTGCTACGATATCTAGAGGATTGGAATATTTTTAATGTTTCTGGTGCGTGTTAGAGAAAAATGCATCTTTCATTTACTTTTGTATCCGTTTTAAATATCTTCTTCAACACGAAAGCTACTGAGGTATGAGTGACCCTGGAAAGTGTTATTCATTTTGGCCACTCCTAATGGAATACAATGAATAATGTTAATAATCAGTCTTAAATATCAGTCTACTTCAACACAAAAGCTACTGATGTGTGAGGGACCCCAGAGTTATTCATTATGGTCTTTCCTTATGGAATGCAATGAATAATGTTATTCATTGCGCTGCATTTACAAAAGCTTGTTCCACTGATAGTATTCTGGGCAAGTAAAGGAAGTAATTGCAAATTCCCTCACTCCTCATCTNAGGTTTCTGGAATGAAATCTAAATTTTGGAATTTATTGGCTGTACTCCACTTGCCTTCATCCACCTCGTAGTTTCAGCATACTCGCATGAATACTTGCTCTGAATGGTTTTTGTAACGCTTTGAAGAATAACTCTTTCGCTAGCTTGTGTTTCGTTTTAATCGAAAGAGGAACGACCTAATTTTCTATCTAAAATGTTTTCGTAGAAATGGATAGGGCCTAAATGAAACCTGTCGATTTATGATCGGCGAGCATTTCACAACCTACTCTTTTCGAGAATAACTGAGGAGATTTTCTTTCGTAAATGTAAGTAATAGATGTTAATAAGGAATTATAAAAAATTGTTGAACTAAGCGAGTTAATTAAGCCATTTCTGACGCCTCTTCCTTGAATAATAATT
Organism: Ladona fulva; assembly: GCA_000376725.2. NCBI lineage: Eukaryota > Metazoa > Arthropoda > Insecta > Odonata > Libellulidae > Ladona > Ladona fulva. The sequence goes on along the minus strand of KZ308673.1, from coordinate 81,620 downwards.
ATTATTTTAAAATTTGAATGGCAGTTACGCAACAATAGAATTCTGATTCTATTCTACTATTATTTCTACGCAACAATGGGATTCTGATTCTGTTTTTGCGTATTAATAATAATACTGGTAATAACAACGGAGGAATTATAATTCAGTTGTTGCGTAATAATACCAATGGTGTGAGGGACCCCGGAAAGTGTTATTCATTATGGTCTTTCCTTATGGAATGCAATGAATAATGTTATTCATTGCGCTGCATTTATAAAAGCTTGTTCCACTGATAGTATTCTGGGCAAGTAAAGGAAGTAATTGCAAATTCCCTCACTCCTCATCTCGATTAGTAAGCCTCATTCCTTCTCCCGGGTTTTTTGTTGCTGAAGATGGAGGGATTGAGGAACCAACCAGTTTTACTTCTTATGACTTCTTATGGTTCACATGCTTGATTTTGAAATGAAGAAATTAAAGAGAAAAAGTCTGCCGTACCCGGGAATCGAAACCGGGTCTCCCATTTGCACAGAGAAACCGCCCGGAAAATGGGAGATCCGGGCTCAATTCCCCGTCTTTTTCTCTTTCATTTCTTCATTTTAAAGTCAAGCATGTGAACCATGCGTTTATGATCTATATTCATTTCTTCATTGGACTATTGCATCCTCATTTTCCCATCAAATTAATAGTTTTAATGAGGAAAGAAGTCGATTTTTATGCCTTACTTTGATAATATGATTTTGTAGGCTACAAAAAGTAAATGATGACTAAAAGTGCTTCCAAATTTCACTAATCTCCATTTTTATGAATTATATCGAAACGATTAGTGTTACCCTGAATTAGCTGACGATTATTTCCTTCGTAGCAGGAGACTATTGTTTTTTGTTGAAAGCGCTCCGTTACCAAAAATCATATTATATTTTTTTTATTGCTTCCATTTGTTAAAAATATATCACAATTTTTGACTAGATAACTTTTGTACCCACGAATTCATGGTAACTCTTACGACGTAGAAAAAAAAATGATACTGGAGAATATAGGCCTGGAAAATTTATTTTGATTTTACGAAATATTTAATCGATAAAAGACCCAAAACTTGACAAAATACTTCAATTTTCCTATCCACCATCCTTTATCTGTCATATCAATTGATAACAAATCTCTCAGCTATTGATTGATTTTTAAAATTTCGCCTACTGAGGAAGATGATAGTGATAATATAATAGCATCGAAAACCTGTTTAAATCGACGAAAATAATAACGTTGTTGTTTTCAGATAAAAGAAACTCGACAGCCGGTTATCGCGTTTCATTTTCACATCAAATATTCATACGATTTCCGATTTTCGACTGTCATTTTGCTCGTGTTTATGATTCTGCTCTCTCGTATTATTCAGAAATAAAAGCTCTTTAAAAACTGTTCATTAAACTACATTGGCTAACAGTGCGAAGTGGTCTATCTATGCAGATAAATAAAATTACTTCACACTTGCTCTGTGATACGCGTAAGTCTCTAACGTATTCTTACGATTTTTGTCAGTATGTCAGAAAATGTGATCCTCGTACAATTCGCGAGTCATTTGTTATCGTCGTTGCCTAGCATCCAATGTTTACAATCACTGATAGATAGAGTTTTGGAAAATAGGAACTAAATGCGCGTGAAAATTTTATTTTCCAACTAAATCAACAGCCCTTCTTCCTATTTGGGTCAAGTGTGTTGCTATGACGATGAATTGACAAGACGAGAGATCTTAAGCGACCCGTTCCCGCGCAATCGCCGCAACAATAAGCAGCACGCGCCACCTTTTTCCCATTGTTGTGCCGTTGATGTGACGGCATTCTTGGGACGCTCTTCAAAGACCCTGGCCCTGACCCTTCTCCATTTAGAGCATTCTTCTTAATGAGAACGTGCCATCGCCTCACTGAAGATCACTCCCATTGGCTGGGCATTGTGTCATCTTTTTTCCCATAAACCAATCGGCTGATTCGCTGATTCATCTGCATCACATGAGCGGAATTTCTCCTTCGGATGTTATATAAACCTAGCGGGGGACTGTTCGGAGGCGCACCTTTGTCTATGCGGAAGTTCTTGTCGTTTAAGAGGAAAGAGTTATTAATACCTCCATAATAATATTGATGTTGAAAGACTTCGGTATGAAGCAAGTTCACAAGAATGTAGTGCAGATTTCTCGTTTGCAATGAATAAACACATATTATCAACGACTTATGCACACACTTGTATACATGAAAGAATTTTTATTTAATTTCACGTTCTGTTTGCTTTATCGATCTTAATGGAGCCAAGCCAAGTCGGAGTGCTTTTACAAATAATTGAAGGTGGGAAGCAGTGTTTATCCATAAATTTCCTCGGAATTATTTTTCTGAAATGACTGTTGTCTTATTATTTTCCTACGTATTTTTTTAAATTGGAAATGCCATGCGTTTTTGAAATTACTTTTGGTGCATTTAAATAACGTTAAATAATAATAATCCTTAAATAGCAAAATTCAGGTTTCTGGAATGAAATCTAAATTTTGGAATTTATTGGCTGTACTCCACTTGCCTTCATCCACCTCGTAGTTTCAGCATACTCGCATGAATACTTGCTCTGAATGGTTTTTGTAACGCTTTGAAGAATAACTCTTTCGCTAGCTTGTGTTTCGTTTTAATCGAAAGAGGAACGACCTAATTTTCTATCTAAAATGTTTTCGTAGGAATGGATAGGGCCTAAATGAAACCTGTCGATTTATGATCGGCGAGCATTTCACAACCTACTCTTTTCGAGAATAACTGAGGAGATTTTCTTTCGTAAATGTAAGTAATAGATGTTAATAAGGAATTATAAAAAATTGTTGAACTAAGCGAGTTAATTAAGCCATTTCTGACGCCTCTTCCTTGAATAATAATTATTATTTTAAAATTTGAATGGCAGTTACGCAACAATAGAATTCTGATTCTATTCTACTATTATTTCTACGCAACAATGGGATTCTGATTCTGTTTTTGCGTATTAATAATAATACTGGTAATAACAACGGAGGAATTATAATTCAGTTGTTGCGTAATAATACCAATATTAATAACGGTAGAACTATAATTCAATTTTTGCGTAGTAGTAATGGTAATAATAACAATAGATATATAATTTTATTGTTGCGTAGTTCTTTTCTTAGGCAAATTCAAGCGGTTATCTGAAAAATTTCATGCCTGGTCTCCACAAATTATCTTCAGCACTCATTTCACAATTTTCACTGTGTGATTTTAAATTGAGGTGTCGCATATCTCTGGAAAGGCTCAGTAAACTGGATTCCTTAATTGAGGGATTCAAGCAGTGCATTTATTTAGTAATTGAGAATGAAGGTGGTACTAAATACGTTTCCGCGCAAATGAGAGAGATTCCAGAGTATTAATTCAAACGCAATATGATACCAGAATGATTACTCATAAGACTGTTAGAAAAATCAGAAGTAGCTCCACCTATTGACTTTCCACTCAAGTTTTTCTTCCATTGTGAACCTAAGTTGTTTACTCTCTATCCTCGTGTTAGATAAGCAGCCTGCTGATGGAAAATCACTATTAGATAACGTGTATAGGTGGATAAAATCACCACCATTGAGATAAAAAATCGCCAAATTTTGGTTCAAAATAGGAATATCTCGATTATATTCTTTGATAAGGTCCTTTGTTAGGAGCACTCTTTCCGATTTGCTCTTTGATTTTCTGACTTACAAATATAGCTGGATAGATAACGAGATTTGCTCTAAACCTGACTCTGGAATCGATTGACTATTTATTGGTTTCTCATTGCCCATTATTATGCCCAGTATTACAAATTTGGAATCCATTTTAAATTTTAAGTAGCAGATGAAATTAACTAATAAGATTAGCTTAGAGACATAGTTTAGAGTTAATCGATTCAATTTGTTGATGCTGAAATCTGGAAAAAGGAAAGATTAATTGGTTCATGATTATCCTGAATAAACTGATGTCTTAGTTGACAATATTTTGTGATTATATAAGCAGTAGTGTTATTGTTAAAAGGCTTCGACAGCTAAAGTTATTTCGCACATATAGGCTCGCACGGGTACCCACCGGAATCGAACCCGGGACCGCTTAACCAAAGGCGAAGGCGCTACCTACTTGGCTAACGTGGAGCTCTTATGATTATAGTAATAACACTTCCTTATTTGGGCTACATTGAGAGTACATATTTGAAAACAGAAAATCTGTCTCCATTGTGGAAGCATTATATGTATTCTTTATGTTTGCCTCCATCTGCACAGTCATTAGCTGGAGGGCTGGTTGAGTCCTTCACCCCTCGACCGTTAGCTGCTAAAATTCGGGTAGAGTAACTAGGCTTACGAGGAAAAGTGAGGAGTGAGATATTCTGTCTTTGCTTTCCTCACTGTGTCAGAATTTTTTTTGCGTGGAACAAGTAATAACTAAACAGTGACCATATCTATAACATTTTTATCCACTTCAATCGGGATGACCAAATAGTTAATAAATTCAGAGAAAAAACGTTGCTAAGAGACGTTGCTAATGTCCTATTCGTTACATAGGCCGGTCTGATACGGCGAGACAAATCAGGGAAATAGATTGTAAAACTAGTCACGTAAAGAATACATTTTGAAGAAGAATGTCCCCGAAAGTAATCGATTAGGGAAGTGATGTACGACCATCGTAGTAGACTATCACCCCCTGCCACACGCCGAAAGGCTGCTTGCAGGGTACAGATGTAGGTGAAAATGAGTGACATTAATCATCATCTCTCATATTTCAGCATCTTCAATATTATCACAGCCTGTAATGTAACAATATAGAAGGAAATGAAAGATACATTTTCCTATACCATATGCCTCATTTTATGTACTAGGAAGTCTCAATTTCGCCATTCAATAAGAATATTTTATTATTATTGTGGTTGTTGTTGTTATTATTATTGTGATTATTAATATTATTACTAAACGTCCCCGTCAAACATGACGGGACTTAATTTAGTTTAAGAATATATCTATTATCGTATATATCTAGTCCTCCAAGCACAAAACAATTCTACCGTAAGATCATAATAACTCATTATATTTCTTACCATTATTTATAATATTTATTCTATTGTTTTCAAGTCATGGAAGCCTACTTTACGTACATTTCTGATA
>KZ308673.1:52259-76296 GCA_000376725.2 Ladona fulva | reverse complement strand
TCTCATCCTCCTAAGAACAAAAAAGTCCGTCGTAAGATCATAATAACTCATTATATTTCTTACCATTATTTATAATATTTATTCTACTGTTTCCAAGACATGAAAGCTTACTTTGCGAAGATTCCTCATAGAAAATAGAGAGATACAGAGATGATAATAGTTTTCCTGAGGATTTCAGCATCGTAGAAACAGAATGCAGTAAGTTAAGACGATTCTCCCATCATCCCATTTTTTACCATCATTTATAATATTTATTCCATTGTTTTCAAGTCATGGAAGCCTACTTTACGTACATTTCTTATAGAAAAATATAAGAATTGGTTATCCCCGTGTACTTATATGGGATAATTCATGAAATCAACATTCAACAATGGCCTTTGTCGTCAAAGGATGGGTTGTTTATTTCCCAAAAAATTTAGAAATTTTCCGTGTATTTGAACAAAATTCTCAAAATTTCGGAGCTATATCAATATCTCACGATTAAAATAAGAATATATGATAATTTTCCTTTCATTTGACACTTCTCTCGATTTCGTAGGACCATTGTTTCTAATTTAATTTTGTAAAAGAAACAACTTCTGCAAGTCATGAAAACGTACTTTACGTTCATCTCTTATGGAAACGTATTATGGGCTCCTGGGTTCGAACCCGGGCCTTTGCAGAGATGAGAATAGTTTTCCTGGTAGTTTCAGCGTCGTAGAAAGACGATACAGTTTTTTTCGGCTCTCTAAGTGAAGCCGTTTCTGAGATAGATAAGGGGACGGACAGACATTTGCTTTTTATATTTGCACCCCCTGCCACACGCCGGAAGGCGGCTTGCAGGGTACTTATGTAGATGTAGATATATGTGACTATTAATATTGCTATTTTCCTGCCACTAAGATAATCTATAACTGGGATCGATTTACCGGATCTACTTATGCATTTTTGGCAAATTTTGAACCTGCAAAAACACGCAACGTCGAAAGCATTTTTCTTAATGTCTTCATCCTTCACGAGCACAAGCTGTCCGTGCAGCAGTTACTCCTCTTCGCTTGGTTAGCCGTTCGATGCATTCCATCCAGGCCTTGCTAATTTGTGCACGGGGCATCTTCCTCTTTCACTCCCTCACTGTGAATGATGGCTCACGCATGCGTGTGATGGGGGATCTCCATGGTAACTGGCGACGCCGCAGTACTTCCGGTAATCAAGCAGCACGTGGGGATATGCCGGGAAAATTCAGCATACCCGCGATGACGTTGACTCAGTGTTAATGTTCTTTACCTTGAAGCACAAAATATTCACTGTAATATGTACTTCCAACTAATATTCTTCATGATTTTTTATGTTATATTCGTCTAATTCAGTTTCTATTGGCTTCTAAAGGTAGCAATATTACTCATGATAACTGTTAAAAATTTAGTGGCAACAATGTGTTTTCTACAACAAAACATCAATCAGAAATGTAAAGCTGATGATATTGTTATTATAATATCCACGGAGTAATTATTTACTTTTTGATTCATAGGAAGTTCCTCATTCTTTCGAATACATTATTATAAGGAATTTTTCTGTGAGATTTAAATTGGTGAAAATACCTGTTTGTAGCCGCAACCAACATCAGGCCGCCCCCTCAATTGTACGCCCTGGAGCGAGTATATCACTCACTCACCGTCTGAATCCGTCACTTGCTTACGGGGTATTCATCATTGAATCATCTACGTAGTCAAGGAAACGTCAGAATTGATTTAGTAATAACATAAAATTAATCCTGCCCCATTCATGAACGTTGAGTTCCATTTAACGAAAAGCTATACGTAACGATATCGGTTATCGTGAAATTGTTGAATAACTTTTAACAATTGGTCATAAACAAAAGAGAGCTGTTATCGCATTGCACTTTCTCGCATTAAGAATTGCATAAACTGATCATTCAAAGGGAATGGCAAATCCCTCTTTATACCTGTGCGACTTAATGTAATTTATAAGCCGTCTGGTAAAACCAGAAGTGGTACGTGAGAAAGATTACGAAAATCATCGCTTCCTTTGATAACATCTAAGTAGACACTTTTCCGTGTTATAAGATGACGTCTTTCGAATTTTACTCCTCCAATTTTGAATTCAAATTATAACAGAGGTATAATTATATGTGCACATAAGGCTATAACGTAACGTATACATTAGGCTTAATAAATGTCTTTATAGTCACCATATTTGGTAATTAAACTTCCCCTTTGAAAATCTGCGTACTTAGTAAGGGAATAATGTCGTAATGAAGGAACTGGATAGGGGAAATCTCAAGGTGGAAGTCCAGAGCATATCAAATCGATGTGCGATAACGACCATTGTAAATTTCTTCAAAAGGGGAATACTCGAAGATAAGGGCATAATCGTTCAGAGGTTGCGAGTAGTTGATAAGAAAACGGCCTTCCTGAAATCTAGACTGACAGTTAAATAAATTAGCCATTTTGTAGCGTAACCCAGGCAAGTTAGGAATAACACATCAGAGTAACTTTTGCCGTGCTACAACCATTGAGTTTCACAGTTTTCTCATACAGATTAGTAAATATGAATATAATATAGTGAGGCATTCAATGCAGTATCTTTTTCGGATCCAAGCGATGACATATCTCTTCAACATTGTGATTTTTGTAGGCCGGTTCGAACCTCATTCCCCTTCCACCTTTAGCAACGAAAAGCTCCGGCTTATCTGGCAAGGTGAGGAATGAGGTCCCACGTAGACGCTTCCCTCATTAAGTGAGAATACTACAAGAAGATGTATGTGCAGCACAGTGACTCTCTTAATAGCACTTTTTGTAGCAACTAATTAAGATAATAATTCATTTAACGGATGCTTTGACCAGCAACTGTCTTCCCTCAGTAACTTACACGTTATCATAGATATGAATGGGCAATGAAAGATATATTTTCACTACCCGAAACCAAAAGAAAGATGAAAATATTCCATTTAACAAGATATCTTTCTCCAATATATCATTAACTATGCAGAACAAGAAGTTAACTAAGTTAGAACCAGCTTTTATAGCTTGAATTTATTTACGAAAGGATTCTGTCAACCGTATAATTTATAGTATAATTTCTTTGTATGTTTCTTGCTCAGAGTAGAGAACTTAGAAATGAAGAAAGCAACATATTAATAGCATATGACATCAAGACGTCTTGATCGTCCCTGAAGTGGCGGATCAAATATATCTTTGGAAGTTAAGGATTAGTGGTTTATCGTTTCTATCATTCATATCAACGATAAGGTTTTATTGACCCACTTGTCGCTACTTCTTTCCCGAGCCTAATTAGGAACACTTCTTTTTACTAAATGGTTTAATTTTTTCAGTAGTTAAAAATTTCTGGGAGATTTTCGTACGAATAATCTGTCACGCGTCGATAATTTCCCTAAATCTTCGTAAAATTTTCCGCACAAATTAATGCGATTTAATTGCTTTTGAAGGAAGTAGACACATGTGATAAAATTTACATAATTGAATCAAAATGAACTGCAAATGTGTGGTATAAATTTACAATAATAGTTCAGTTGACTGGCTTTGCTGTCGCTTTTCTTCGTAGCTTCAGAAAACACAAAAAAGAAGAGTTAAATACCGTTGTAACTCGTTGAAATTAATCTATATTCTCACTTTACCGTTATTTGGAGGTAATTATGTAAAACCCCTTCGTTAATTGAGTTTGACTATCTGCAAGAAAACCGTTAGCGTTCCCCTAAAGCCACGCTGATTAAGTTTCAACGAAGACGGAGAAGCTAACCAAGTCGAAAAAGATAATTAAACACCACTGAATTCGAACGTAAACAATTTCGTCGAGGTTTGAGGAAAGTTGAAGTAAGCGAGGCGTAAACGAATTGATGAGTTAACTTTAAGTTGGTTCCGAGGAAAAGATAGAGATGACGTACAGTACCTAATTAATTTATTTGCAACAAATTTTCCATGTATCACTGAACTCTACCTCGGATAGGATATTGTAAACAACTCTGTTGCTAGGGATGTTTGTTTTGGTTACCATATTCATAACCATCGCCTAACATTTACCAATGGATGGAATGTAAAATGTCGTTTTAAACTCCAAAACAAAGTTTAAATATGCAGAGCAACACAGAATTTTTATATTATTAGAGATATTTAAAATTTTTACAACGTTACAAATGCCAATATCAGATTGGGTTGTTATTTACGTTTTTAAACGTGATGTGTTGTAATATTTACTTTAGCGACCGATCTGGCTCAACCAAAAGCGAAATAACTGTTCGATAGTTTGGCTTGCATCAATAATGACACTACGGTAATATTGGATCAATCTTGTAATTAATTATTGCAGCTTTTTAATTCATTGGAGTATAAATTTTCGGAATAAAATTCCTGGACGGTTTCAGAGATATAAGTTGTTCTTGCAAGGTTTGCTGTACAAAAAATAGTTGGTGTAACCATTCCTTTACAACTGTGTTGCATTGCTTTGTGACCTTTCTTTCAAATAAATATGTTTTTTACATATTTACTGTACTTTAAAGTTCGCTATAATTATCGGTAAACTACCTGTCATTACATTCGTTAAGAAATGTTTGAAGGAGATTTTAAATCGATAATTTACATCCTATATCTACGTAAATAACCTACAAGCCGTCTTTCGGCGTGTGGCAGGGGGGTCCTAAAGCTCGGTGTAGCGTTTTAACTCAATCCATAGCTTCTTAATTATGCTGTATTTGCGCTTTTAACATTCCATCCTTGAGGACCCTTTCCGAAGAAAACATTCTTCTTTGAATCGGATTCGAAAATACTTCTCGAGAAATGCCTCATTTGTATAATGGAGGATGCTGGAGGCGTGAGTCACCACATTATGAAGGTGGCTCGGAATATTAAATGCTTATTTGGTATTTCAGGTGCGTTATCTCAGCGTATTACTTCGGTAAGGCACATAATCACCCTTCCCTTCGAATGAGATTTGCATGTCAAAGTCGTTGTCATTGGTAACATTCCGTTGTTTGTATAAATAGACTATTGATAAAGGTGGGATCTCCGTAGTATTTTTCTAACTGCAGATTCATTAGAGCAGGAATCTTACGGTACTTTGTTGTATAGTTGATTATGGATTACGTATTTTTATAGATTTGAAAAATGCCATGAATACAGTGAATGGAATCTTATATTCAATCTCTCCCTTCAATGAAGACGATTTATTATTATTAGATTGCAATCTTTTGCAGATTCTTCTTTTTGCAGAATCATAGGAAACTGTGAATCACAATAATCCGTTACTATTATTATTATTGTACAATTCTGCCGCAGGATGACACTAAGTCAGGTGGCGACGTTACATTACTCACATTCTACAACTAACCCTTAAGTTTTACGTATAAATGTATATACATTAGTCAATAATCACCCCGTCCACTTCAGTATTTTACAAAACAAATTGAGAATGAAAACAGATACAGTTCCATTAATACAATTGAACATGATTTCATTTTTCAATTTAAAAAGAATAGTCTTACATTCAAAAATTATAATATATATAATACCTGCTTTGTGAGTTGGCTGCCTCTGTGAGGACCTCGGGCGGCAGGTTGTGCCACTATGTGGAGACTGTCCGTCTTGCTCACAAAGCATTCAAAAATTACATAATATTACAAGTTTACAATTTAAGCAGCTATGGTATGCAACTATATTATTCTACAACAGATACATCACATCTACAACAGCATAAACATGTAACAATCCATTCAAAAAAGTTGTCGTTTCCTTGAAAAAGCATTTCTACCACTTGAGTCATGAAAAACTTATCATGTAAGATTTTTCAGGGAACCTAATTCTATACTATATAATTAGAGACCATCAATTTTATGTGTGAACGATTTTTAGGTAATAATATCTCAGTTTATTCAAATTTTTTAAACTTTAGCAAAAGCTACTTATACATATAATAGGTATTGTGATAATCGCGTAGATACTTAATAGATAATCCCGAGTTGATAGTCCCAAGTTTCTGTTTGTCCAACGTGAAAACATAAATAAAACAAAAGATTTGGTTTTTAAGAAAAATGCCCAATTTCGAAGGTTGTAGGGAAACACCCACACAAAGCGGGGAAGAAAATACTGTGAGAAATAGAGTAAAGAAACGACACTAAAAATACACAACGACTGTGTATATTGGGCTAATTAAAAATGTCATGGACTAATACTAAGTTCCCCCGATTCCGTTGATTTTATATCAAGCTTTACTTGGATAATAGAACTCATTCAAATTCGATAGGAAGGAAGGGAATGGCGATCAGTTAAATTCATATTTACGTAACTGCTCCGTTATTCACTGATTGCGTATAGAGGGGAGATATATTCAACATTAATATTCAACAAAGACACTATTATTATTATTATTACACTTTACAATCTATACTGAACAAAATAATTTCCGTTCTTTGTCGAACGATACACCGAGAAAAATCAGACTACGGGAATGAAAAGCCAGGGAGAATAAGGTCGGTAGTCATTCTTTCCCGAAACGGAAACTTGTTTCGGAGTAACAGAATCTTACGGAGAACTTGGGCATAAATGCAAAACCGGATGAAGTGAGGTCTGCAGTAATTTGCATCCAGATACTTTCCTGCGTCTCAAACCCATGAGAAATCTTTGTATTCAGTATCTCCTTCGTCCAACCCTCGATAGGAAGTCGTCCTTCGCATCTCGTTTGCCTTTCCCCTTTTGCAGACGTCCTAATTGGGCGTCGCGTGGGTGGCCAGGACGAGAAAAGGACACTTATGTAAGTGTATTCTGGCGGCGACGACGAGGAAGTCCATCCCGTTTGGATCTCACGCGCCTTCTTGCCGATTTCCGCTGAAGCTGATTCCTCCGTGTGGAAACTACATTGTTGCTTTGGCGCGCACGGCCGTTTCTATGCTCCTCTCAACAGATGGAAGCGCGTAATAATTGTTTTTTCCCGCCTTTTACTATACTCCTACAATCAGAGCCCGAGATACGGGACGGCCCTGATTGTAGGGAATAAAAGGCGGGATATTTGCATAGACAAGCCAGTCACGCAACAATTTGTGGTGTTTTCTCGCTGAGTAGATGAATCCTAGTTTAAGAGGTTTCTTAAGAATGGGTATTCGATTGCAAAGGTTTCTAGTTCTAATTCATATGGTGCGTGTCAGGAAAATTTCTGGTGAACATCTTTGTAGGATTAATCTGGAATAAAATGGTTCATGATTTAACTGATGGCAACCGATAATAATTTCCTTCTATTAGAGTGCATTTGCTTTTANTTGCATAAGAAATTTCCTCTTGAAATGAAGGCGGAAAACCTCGCTGTTAATGGTCGTCTGTCTGAGGCAGTCTTTTCAGTTGGTTTGCACCAAGGAGAAGCAACAATATGTTGCTGTAATTGTCGCGTAAGACTTAACTTAAGAGGCTTTGTTGAGTCCAACCTCAACAATACCGTGGGATTGTTGTGAAATACCCGTTGCAATATCCGTTGATTGTTACACCTAATCATTGAGTAGAGTTTCGAGTGTTCATTTGCTTTTAATGAATATATTTTATTAGTTTTTAATTTTAAAGTGATAACAGTTGGAGTAATATTATTGAAAAAATCTTCATGAGAATTATCGTCGAAATTTATTTTGATAAATATCAATAAAATATCTAGCTAAAGAAGGAGCCTTTTTAAAAATTGACCATTTTAGAGTCAACCCTGAGCGCCGATTCATCTCGGGCCGGCCCTGCCTACAATTGTCGACAAGGAAGGACTGGCGAAAATTGCAGTGAGCTGGTTACGTATTTACATAAGTTTCCTGCGAGTCCGGCAGGGGGTTTGTTAACACTGAAAACACTATGTAACCACCTGGTTAGTAGGCCTTATGTTACCCGGAAAAAAGACACCAATAGTAGCTTTCTGTTCTCCTTATGTATTTCCATTTGGATTCCCGAGCCCTCGCCTCGATTCAGAAATTCGGTTTGGCGACAGTTTCTCCTAGATCCTAGTGATCTTCTTCAGGTCGAAAAAGTCGGTATACTTTTGAGAAATCTCTTGGACGTCTTGTTTTGAAAACCGCGTCAGCTGAGGATGGCAAAGATGATATCTCTATATTTTATAATGGAATCAGAAACCCAAATAGTTAACGAAAAACTTGTGCCTGTATCCGGTACTTTTATTCTTAAGAGGCTCAAAATTTGCTTTAAGGAACCTCTTGATGATGTGTATTGACAAAACCGTTTCTTTACGGAACAGTATTACACGAGGCAAAAGAAAAAACTTCGCATAAGTTCGCCTCAAGTTCTTTGCATCAAGAAATATTTCAATGCGAAATTCTAACTACAAACAAGTTCATCATCATCACTTACGTGCGTAAGAAAATAAATCAACAATTAACCAACAAGGGATTCTGCTAGTCTTAGGAATGCTTTAGAGAGACAATGAGTTTCTTATGGTTTGCTCTCAAGCGTTTCCAAGATTATAACGCACCCAAGTCCAACCTGAATCGATCTGGAGAACTCATAAGACTTTGATGAGGGCGCTATCCTTTTAGATATCCGGAAGCCCTTCCAATACTCGTTTTAATCTGTTTCCGCCGGCGAAATCTCTCCCTTCGCAGGCGTCACGGGTTCGCGCATTCCCGCCTGATTTCCACAGATATCGGCAACAGGTCGGCACCACTTTGATTCACTTCGCCCGTTGCGTCAGTGACCCTCCGGTGTTATAGCCTTAAGGACCGTGGAGAACATTCCGCTCCACCTGGTGAAATGTCGCGAGTGCAGGAATTCCTCGCGGTGCTTTGCATGTGTGGCTTACCATAGCTAACATTTGCTGAAACGAGATATCTCAGAGTACGTTTCCACTTTCGTCTTCCGACCTCTCTTGTCTTGCGGTCGCCGACGGAATTACTGCCCCCTATATTCCTCACCATTTCCCACTCCAAACCGAAAGTGCATTCTCCATGCAATTTCCAGGATCGCCGTGAAAGTAATACTCGCCAAATTCTTACGGCGTTTTACAAGTGCCGACCAGATGCGTGGTCGCCCTGGGGCAACAGTAACATGCTGTTTTAATTGTTGACTAATTGGACTCCGATTTCAACAATATCGACGTTGATTATTGTTACGTAACGCTAAATTAGTCGCAACAATCGCTTGTTATTGGTTATTTTTGGGTTAGATGTAAGAATAGACTTGATAGTCTCAATCTCGCCTCGATACAGTTGCATCATCATCATTATTATTATCATCATTATTATTACCATCATTATTATTGTTGTTATTATTGTTATTATTATTTCATCTCTATTGCCACATAATGGGGCCATCAAACCTAAATCCAAAATCGATTAAAATCGTAGTTTTTGCTGGAGTATAAATCGGACCCGAACCGAAAAATTAAAACTCTTGAGCCTAAACTGAAATCCGCTGTTTATTATCCATTTATATCTTCGGTTGCAAACGGATTCATAATACCAAAAAGGAAATAGAGTAAACTTATCAAACTATGTTTAACAATGACCAGTAAATAACTAAAACAATGTTTGATATTTACATGTACATCTTCATAAATACTCTGCAAGCCTCCATTCGGCGTGTGGCAGGGGGTGCAAACACGTTGAAATCACTGAAAAAGTGAATGTTGTTTATTAATATAAAAAGTTCAATTCCATTACTTCACTTACTGAAGCGTAATTAAAACGCTATAGGTAATGAAATCCTTTTGCCCGAAGCATTAAATATTACAATCCTTTAGAAACAAACCGGTTTGGCGGTGGCTGAGGGAGCGAAACCGGAACCGAACGGAAATTTGTCGTCTGCTCTGAACCGGAGCGAAAATCCGAACGAAAATAAATACGGTTTGATATCCTGTTATTGATGTATGTTTCAAATTCGTGTTTCGTTACCATTTGATTCAACACACTGTTATTGTTTTGTTCCGAATTTGAAGTCTCCCATTCTCATTTTTATAGTCTGGAGCTTTTATCTCGCTCGTCGATGTGAAAAACCTTTAAAGAGGTACTATTAAAAGGATTGCAACCTTGAAAGGGGATATTGGTCGTGGAAGGGACCGTGCAATAAACGCAGACGATTGCGGCGTCGAAGAAACTCATCGTCGCAGGCGCCGGTAATACTCCTGTCAGCTGTCCCATGGAGATACTTCCCCTCGACTCTTATTTGCAGACTTACGTAACGCTAGAATACTTGATCGATTTGTGGTACTTTCCATTTTGCATAAGACATTTCCTCTTGAAATGAAGGCGTAAAACCTCGCTGTTAATGGTCGTCTGCCTGAGGCAGTCTTTTCAGTTGGTTTGCACCAAGGAGAAGCAACAATATGTTGCTATTATTGTCGCCTTAACTTAAGAGGCTTTGTTGAGTCCAACCTCAACAATACGGTGGGATTGTTGTGAAATACCCGTTGCAATATCCGTTGATTGTTATACCTAATCATTGAGTAGAGTTTCGAGTGTTGCCCTGATTAAATGGCTGTTAAATGTGAAATCTCTACTTATTGACTGTTGGGAAATCCTATAATACATTTACACGTAACATATTAGGTAGATATAAAGGTAAATATTTCTAATGTTATCCAGCATCTCCATCGAAATTTTTGAGGCTTCAGCGTAGCAAACATCAAATTCTTTTCCGTATTAAATTAGAAATTGTAATGAAGTTTGTAATCTAATCTATTCTGCTTTGCGGACGGTTTTTTTAAATACACTATTTTTTTGTAATTGTATATGCGGAAATATGTAATTTTGTAACATAGAGTTAGTTGTTGATATAAGTATAAGATAACGTAGCCACCTGACCCAGTGTCTTACTGTGACGAAACTGCATAATAATAACAATAATAATAACACGTATTAAGCTTCTATATAAAGTTATTTTCCTTTAGAATTACTTAGTTCTTTCCCGGTGTATGGAAGACAAGACTTTCTTATTTTCCTTTGATGAGACGTGGTATACAGAACTCACTGTAATAGGAGATGTTTGAACAGATGCTTTAATTATATCATAACGTTGAAATCACTATCAGTTAGAACCCTTCGCTTGTGACAGTGACTAAAAAAACTGAAATTTTTTGGCAAGAATTTTAAGCAAAATTTTAAGAAATACTTAAAATTTCAATGAAAAATTTCGGTGTTGTCATTTTCCATTAAAACATTAAAATCTTGGACAACATTTTCGCAGCAAAAACGCTTTGTAGCGAAAAATTTTTGTCGCGAGAACGCTTTCGTAGCGAAGCACTTTTGTCGTGAAAATGCTTTGTAGCTAAAACTTCGGTAGCGAAACTGAATCTGTAACGAGAATCTACATGTCGCGAATCTACTGTAGCGAATCTTCCGGTTCTCAAATATAAGAATAACGTAAGCGGGTGGAAGTGTTCTATTTTCTCTCTATTATGACGACCACCCATCTTAGGAACAGTCACCTAAATGTAACCTCACTATCTAAGAATATGATGCGGAAGAAGATCGTACAAGTTGGTGAGTAAGCATCCCCAAATAGCAGTTTCTGCGAAAAACAGGAACAGCTGGATACAGCTTGGGGTAAACACTCGATCAACCGCAACATTGAGAACCCCCATGTACGTATTTCGGGCATTACGTAGCCGTTTGGTAGAGAACTACCAAACTCACCGTTGCGTGCATGTCGAAATGCGTATGGCG
This sequence comes from Ladona fulva, assembly GCA_000376725.2. Lineage (NCBI taxonomy): Eukaryota > Metazoa > Arthropoda > Insecta > Odonata > Libellulidae > Ladona > Ladona fulva. The sequence goes on along the minus strand of KZ308673.1, from coordinate 64,649 downwards.
ATTAAGTCCCGTTGTCCAGCTGGTTTTGTTTTCCTCAGAAACAACCCCCTACGTTGGCCCATTCATTGTCTCTCGAGCACGGCTCAAGGAACGTCTTTAATCTCATCTCATTGAAAAATGCTGTCTCATTTTCTTATCGTGTACGACGTTGTGCATACTAGAAGTTCATGGTAACTAAGCGACACGCCAATTATAATAACAACAGCAATAACTACAATAACAACAACAGCATCAATAATAATTATTATAATAACCGTCTTTATATGGGCGAGATTGAGAATTAAAGTCTCCTCTTCCATATAGCTCATTATATGTCAATATATACCGGTAGAGAAGATCTGTCTCGGGGCACTTAAATAGTCCTGCGATCTCGGCTACAGCCACCGTTTTGCAGAACTCGTCCCTCTAATGCATTACGACTTCTTCCGGCACAGTGGCAGGTCCCGCACCTGTTTCTTACCTGCCTCCGGTCGGTGTTACTGTTCTCTATTCTTCATCCGGACCCAACCCTGTTGGTCCCTTCCGCCCTCTTGGCCATCCCCCTCCCGCCCCCTTTTGTCCTTCTCAAAGCCGCAAAAGACTCTCACACCAGAGGGAGGCACGAACACTCCCCTCCAGAGAGTGCGAGAGGGATACTTCGCACATGTAACTTTTCCTCTGGGACATGCAGTTGGGTTTCGGAGGCAAGTGGAGCCCGGCCTCGTGGGTGACCGAGTTCTTTCCCCATTTCGGAATGCAAACCCCGCGGCGGTGCTGGTAGCCATGTGGATTTTTTCCGTCTGTGACTTGTTGTGCGGTGGGAGGTGATTTGCTGTGGAATTAAGGAGGCAACAGCCTCTGGAGTGTGACGGCCAGGTCGGAATCTCATTAGAGAAGGATCGGTGGCAGCAAAGGGAAGCGTGATAGTGTGTTGTGCATGAGAGAGAAAGTGAATTATTCAATAATCCCGCGACCAAGCCCGGAGAAATGTGCATGTGCGAGGTGATCACGAAAATGCACGGCGCTCGGCAGTATTCAGGTAAACGTGAAGGGAAAAGTGGTGACATTTGCGAGTTGCGTTTCAATGCAATATAATACGTCTTCATTGGCGAAATTATGATTAGAGAGTCCTATCTTCCATTAGTTCTCTGGGTGGTGCTAAAATGTTCCTACTGCTGAGATGTGTTTTCCCTTGAGTTTACCTCCTAATAGATTGGCATTCGTCACGCGGGTTGATTGAATTAACTGCTATTATGATGGGTTTTTTCCCCTGAAGAAGCTGGGGTGTTGCTCATCTAGGGATGTGATAACTAGCAGAGACTGCGGTGAATGGTATAAAGTCCCCACAACCACAATTCGTAATGGAAATAGAGCGATTGCAACGTAAAAAGAAAGTATAGATGTCAGTGATGAATCCTCTTAAGGAATCACAAGTAGCGACTTATATACTGCGAGCGATGTAAGTACAAACATAAATCTCATTTTTTGCATGAAAATAAGTCCAATTAAGAACTTGTTTACATTGTTCGTAAGGTTGCATTGATTATATTTTAATTAGTTATCTTATCATAAGCGGTTGTTAGTGATTTACTTAAATATGTGGTAGTTTTGTGGATTAAAATTAATAAGTTTATTGAATGAATGTTTCTTTACATTAAAATGTAAACATCTATTACAAATGAATGAGTAATAACAGAATAAACAATGCAAATTTAATCAAACAACGAAATACACACAGCGCAGTATAATGCTCAATCTTCTCTTAAAATGGAAGAAGTTCCTTGAATGTGAGATTTGAATAATGTTTTGATCAAAGCCACATGTACAATGAACAACTTTCTTTTAACTTACTTTGTGCATAACACAAATGAATGCTAATAATTTCAATCCAATATTTTCAAAGATTTCCCGATGTCCCTGCTAAATTTCAAGATGACGAAATTAGTCGTTTTCAGAATTTAGAAAGGATAAAATTCTTCCATGAAACTTCCTCTGTAAACAACTAACCTTTCGCAAAATATTCATTCCAAGTGATGTCCAAGAATAAGTCAAGGTTGAGAATTTTTCCCTTTAGAAATACTCCAGAATATATTTGTCTTAGTGCCTGACATTCCGAAAAAACCGAATATATGTTACAGAACATTTAGTACAGGTATAGCACAGTAAAGCAGTCTTCTGGTTCCGCCATCGTTTCAGACAAGCCTTTCGAAAATTCTGTTTACCTTTACTCCGTTACTATGGCTACAAAGAAGAAGATACACGACAGAGAAGATCCTTTACGACAATGTCAAACCATTCCTACCATTCCAGTGCGATTGATTGATGTTAGGCTTAGGTTCGATATAGGTAACCTATGACCTAAACGCCACATGTGAGGGTTGGTAGGTCGGGTGGCGGTACAATATAAATCATTGCATTACTTTCTTAGTGCAAATAGTCCAATAGTACATTCTGATACAAATTAGTGGAGCTACAGGCGTTTACATTATTACCTCCAAGCCGCCGTATGGCGTATGGCAGGGGGTGTGATGTCACCAAATCTATTAATAATGATTGGTATTCCTAATGCTGTCAGATACTACTAAGGTAGCTGACCTATATCGAACCCCTGCCGAATTATTTAATTTTTGAAAAAATAAGTTGTAGATTAGATGTAGCCTCAGCTACTGGTAAATAAAAAGATGCTGTTTGCAGAACAAACAAACAGTAGTTCTGTTATTTTTCTCCGAGGTTTTATGAGATGGGGGTTTGAACCCCCAAAACCCCCCCTTTGGCTACGCCTCTGGATGAGATTATACCGAAATTAACTGTTGAGATGTTTGCAATCATGTTAATAAGCGACGAGGTGGGTCCGCAGTGATATTTCGAAAATCTTCATGATGTTAAAAATACTCAAATTAACCCTAAACAAATGCGATTTAAGGTGGAATATTTGATCTACCGATTTCTTTATGTCAAAGTATTTTTTCCCCATATTTTCGCTTGAAAAAGTTGTCTTTTCTCCAACGATTTTTCCATTATTTAACGACTTTATGTTTTTCTTTTCAGGACAAATGCTCATAAACTGGTTCGTGTCCGCATTTGGCGAAGACCACTATCTTAGGATGCTACTAACTCCGCAGGATCTTCGGATCCTCGCTGTCCAATTCTGCACCCACATGCTCGCTGCCGGAGTCATCAGGCAAATACCCGACAAGGAAGTGCCTCTAGAAGCTCTCTTCAGGGTAATCTATTTTTTTTAATTCCAGCGAAACGCATCGCCTTCAGTCGTTTTTAACTTAATGGTAAATGGATGATAATTGATAATGGGGAATACTTACAGTAAATAATGGAGAGGGTTGGTGAATGTAAAATGACAGAGATGGTACGTGCATGAGAGATCCTCGGGAGAAGCGGAGTTTGTTGACGGAGGAATGGGAAAGAAAATTACGTAGAAAATGGGGCCCAGACGCAAATGTCTACCTGAACCCCATCTCACAGATATATAGTTGACTATCTGCAGTATAAAGAAATGATCCTTATCTAATGGGGGCTCTGATACTAGGTATCCATCCTTCTAGGTTGGCCCTGGTTAGACGTTGATGAGTGATTTTTAACTTTTTAATTTTTCATATTTGTTAAAACTAGCGAGTAAATTTGGCCAAAAAAGTTGCCATTTTTCGTGATTTCAACCGTCTTTTGAAGGATTCTTGTAGCTTTGTTTTAAATTCTAAAATTATAACGCAATTAAAAAATCTTTTTCGTTCGCAAATGCAGAAAATCGCGCATCACTGCTAAACTTTGGCCAGGGAAAGTATTAAAGCGAATTAAATCGTGTAGATTTTATTCCATTAAACACAATTCGATGAATTTTTGAGAATTGTTAAAACTATCGCTTGCAAACATTTTCAGAATTAAATAATTTTCGGAATATTTTTTCTTAAACCTACGGAGCTCAACAAGTTTGTCGTATTTGATTTTCGTTTCTTTTATTAAGATTTACAATTTTATTCTACCGTGGTTCTTCATAAGTGGTGGTATATGATTGGTCGAAACCAGACGAAGAAATTCTTAAATTAGTTTCCTTTCTCTTCCATTAGTACCTTTTGAATTGAGCTGAAATAAAGCAATCGAGTAGCTTCAAGGAACCAAATAATGAAGGCGATTAAGTATTGATTTCCATCTCTTTGATCCTTAGAACTCTCAGAAATGGCTCTATCTCTTTTATCCCAAACACACCTGGCATTTCTTGCTTCCATTTTGAGATCAGAGAACTCAATTTTCATTCTTCACTGAGAATAAAAATTGGGTAAGTCGGAAAATGGGTGCAAGTACACATTTTGAGAGTTCAAGGGGTGCCAACAGCTGAGCCACTGCAATTTAGTCCAAAAAAGCCTGCGAAGTTGTTTCAAAGTTGGCATGCCAACCAAATGTCAACACAATAAAATACCATTTGGCTAGGCCATAACCCTACATTGTCTTTTGTAACGTAGGGTTGACTTTCTCAATTGCCCTTCAATGAAACATTTCTAGATATGGTGAGTTGAAAGGTTACAATAAATAATTTGATACCTTTGCAGCCTGACCTCATGTACTATTGGGCACACTCCGAGGTTCCTGCAGCACCTCCTCCAACTCCTGGTAAACTCCCTCCAGTATCATGGCCTCCAAGTCTTCCTGATCTGGCAACTGCTGTCCCTCGCCCTGGAGCAAGATATACAGAAGCTGGTATGTATCAAATTAGCAGAATGTGAAATGTGGCATCACTGGGTTTAGTCCCATAAAGTGTGTCTCTCTGAGAATCTGGAATTACTTTCTGTTCCCTTAACATTGTACATTACTATTAAGGAGGAATAAAAACCTTCTTCTTCCAATAGCTGTGGGAATTGACTTATAAATTCTTCTGTGATTGTCTACTGAATCTTTGAGAAAGTCATCGAGAAGTATTTCTAGATTTTATTTCCCAATTCATGTTTTAATGGTCTAGATTTGGTAAGTGTTGCTTGAGAAAGTTTTTAGACTTTAGAAGCAGTTTTCTATCCCCTAAAGGTCATTACATTTAGAATGGTATTAGTATATTAATTCCAATCTGAGGAATTATATTTTAACTAAAATTATCTTTGGGGTAGAATAGTTCATTAGTCATGCGAAGTTGTAAAAAGCCTTTTCATAGTTTTTTATGTTAGACCTCTTCAAAAAGAACATTAATGGCATCATTTTAGTTTTAGGGATAGGATATAATGTAATATAATGTTACAGTAGTGTAGCTTTTAGTAATGTAAAGATACTAGTAATTTAGCCCAAATTAATACATGGCTAAACTCTCCTTATACAATGAATTTGACAATGATTGTTAACAAATAGAATTTGTTCCAAAATGTCAGATTTACTTTTATGTACATATTGTCAATGGTCCTGGTTTAATTTAAATAACATTTTGTCATCATTATCACCTTATCACCAGTGATTCACTGATCAAAGTGATTTTAGCATGGGTTCCTACTGACCAGACGCATGTAAACCCTTTTTTACGACCACCTCAATCATACTAACATCATCAGAACATCTAAATGTGTTAGTTTCAGTCAGTTTAACTAGGAGCCTATTATGTGATTCAGATGGTGTTATAAACATCTCCTTATTAACCCCTTCCCTGATGAATTTTCTGAGAAACTTCTAAAATAATATTGTCATTTATGAAATCTATTTAACTTGAAGACAATGCTCAGTATGATAATGTTATTTAGCTGTCTTTATGACACTATTACTCTTTTGACCTTAGGAATACAAACACAATTAAGGAATTGCAATTATTGCATGAAACTTAAGAAATCATGAACATTGTTGGTTTCTATTAAATTGCATTTTTTTACAAAACCACATTTAATAGAAAATCACGACCCTTTGACATTTTTAGTATATTTTTTAAATGACGTCTATAGCTGCAAAATTCCTAGTAAATTCAGTTAGAATAGGAAAGTAATAGTTGACGAATTAACTTGTTTGAGTGAAGGAAGAAATCCTCTTCTGGGATGTATATACTCATCACTGACAGGGAAGAGGTTAATAGTATAGCGATTTTAATTATGGTGATAGTTGTGCTCTTACTTGGTCTTTTTGGGTTGAATCATATTTCGATACATATTTCTTGGTCCTGTTCCCAATTCCTTCATGTAATGTATAATCTCAAAGGGAAGTCACCAGAAGCAGTGAACGGAACGCATAGGGCTACTTCACTGCCTGTCACACCAGCTGTGGAGGAGAAACCAAAGAAGGCAGAGGAGGACAAGTCAGGAGGTGAAAACGGGAAAGGTGGGAGGGTTGCGTAACATTGTAGATGCATCTTCCCACACTCATTTCACCCTTTTTATTTTGTAAAGCAACGCACAGAGATGCCTTCTCTTCATTCTCATCCGCATGCTTATTTTTTTGCAAGCCTGAGTTTATGCTTACTGTCGCTAACATAGCACAGCATCTCACAGCATATCAGATGCACCATGATTTTGAAGCATAATATTCAAGGTGAAAAAGCTCATGTTCCCACATTTCTGTATAAGACTCACCCCTAAATTGTGAGATAGAATATTCAGGAAGAATATTTGGATTATATTCAATTATCATGACATTGAAATCAAATTGATCTACATATCAGAACCCACCGCAATGGTAGAGTGGTTAACTTGCTAGCACTTCAAATCTAAGGTCCTGGATTTGAATCCCATCTAGTCAGATATTTCCAGTTAGGAAATGGTTTTGTGTGATTGTCTGTTGTTATCGTTTAAACCCACAACTGTAATTGTCCAGTAAATGAATGTTTGTAGGGTCACTGGGAAATAATTTTTTTTTAATGATAGCAGTGCCTTTGTATTCAGGCAGACAGGCATATATATCTTCTAAGGGCAGAACATTGTGAATATCATGCACAATATCTCCTATTTTAAAAATTTAATTTCTAAGAAAGTTTCTTGTAGAGCATTCTCACTCAAATTCATGGATTTTTCCTAGTCCATTCTGCTGTGATACTTACTGAGGTCAACATTATTGCCATATTAGCATTATAATGGAGGACCAATTAGTTTTTTCACAGTTGAAAATGTAGACTTCAATGAAAACACATTCATCACATAAGACTTGGTTCAGTAAAAAGATCCATAAAAAGAGCATATAATATTCTGTGAGATACCGTGCATTCGTACATTTAACTAAATAGCTAACCATTTATAGATGTAACTTTGCTTTTATGCACATTAGGTTGAGTAGGTTTACTCTTTTTTATTTGTAGGTTTCCAATCATGGCATCTTTTTTCAAGATACTTGTATTTAATTTGGCTAATTCTCAGAACTTTATTTTCAGCGCTTTATTGGAACCTTTATTTTGTTGTCGCCTTTTGCTTGTTTGCTTTGTTATTTTATTTCTAACCCATTTTATAAATTTGAGATGTCATTATTCAAATAATTTAATTGCTGATTAAATGGATCTTCCAGATTAATTTTCTCTAAAACTGTTCTCACGTTAGAAATATTGAATTATTTCAGTTCAAAAGTTTATCTCCACATAATGAATCAGAAAATAGGGTGCAAATTAAATTAAATTTTACCTAATGCACAAAAGATGAGTGAGAAATTTTAATTCCTTTAATTGGTTACAGCATTCATAGACATCTGGAATTTGCACTTGGATTTGTGTTAACACTCCACTGAATTTTTGCATGTGTCACCTCAGTTAATTTGGAAATTTTGGTGATTCAGCATTTGATCTCACGATGCTCTTAATCTTGCAGAGTTCCAGCAGGTTGTGATGGGTTTGAAGAGGGAACATCAAGATAATCTAAGTCGCATGTCAAAAACTCAGGAGGTTGCATTGTTTTCCTTGCGAGGAGAACAGGCTGAGAAACTCTGTGAGTACGAAGAAAGGATTGCACACCTTGAAGAGACAGTGCGTTTGTTGAAGCAAGAACTGGACAAGTGTAAAACACTGGCTGACATAGAGGTATGTGAAATTATTCTTTCTCGTTAATTACAATTTCTATATTGAGTTAAGTTTCTGGAATACTATAATTCCATTTTCTATCATCACTTAATTTATTGAAATTCCTGTGTTCCTGAGATATTACCACAAACATACTTTTTTGGAAATGAAATCTTAATATTAATAATCAAAAAATTGTACGTTTGAGGTTCATTATTTATGATTACTGAGCTTATTTTTTGGAGCATGTTGTCAAAGTGTGTGTGCATAAGCCAATTGCTTCCAATATTTGAGACTGCTTTAATTTAGAGGACATATAAATGTTTATAGAATCTATATGACCTTTGGTTCTGCCTGGGCAGATATGTTTCTGTTTCTTCCTTTAATTTGGGGATATTTCTTTGGAGTATACAATATTATTGTTTTAATTGATGAAAATTAATTTTAAAATTACTGTTAAGCAAATATTCATGCATTAAATGAAATTTTGTTATGATATTTAAGTTAAGGTGCATTTATAACAAGAGAGGTAGAGGTACAGTATATTGAGTACTTAATTGTTACCAAAATAACTGTCATAAAGTCTTCTTTAGAAGGTTATATATTCATTCTGATTTTAATTGACAGCCATAACTTTAATAAATCAAGCATTGTTTATTTTAGAGTGGCCAAATCACATTTGATTTAAAATAAAAGCTTTAAAGACAACCCGAAGAATTCTGCAAGGCACTCAAAATTTCAAAATTTTAAATACAGAGATACCTCAGCTAACAAGTGACCCTGCTAACAAATTTTTTGGTTAGCAAAGATTTACTTCTCTGTTTCTCGGAATCGGGTAATGAATATGGATTCAGCTGACAATTGCTTTAATGAATGCATGCTAACACGAAATAAAACATGAGCAGTTGGGCCATTCATGTATGTTACCTTTTCCATCTGTATGTGTAACAAAGAAATAAGCTGGCCAAATCACATAAGAGATACCCACTAACAACCAAAATGGTTATTTTATGCTCAAGGCAGCAAGAAGTGGGATGCCTCATAACATCATGTTTTGGTTAAAGTTTTCAGCTAATGAATGTGATTTGGAAACCAATTACCTTCTTTAGCCAAGGTATCTCTGTACTTTCTCCATGAAACAAAATGTGATTACTTAACTTTTGAAAATATGCTTATTTTTTCCAGAGACTCACACAGAAAGCTCAAGAAGACTTCGGTTCACCAACAGTTGAGAAAGCACTGACCCCAATAGGCCACTCTGAAATTCAAGAAAAAGTTCAGAAAGGAGGAAAGAGTCCCTCTCCGACATCAATCCTACCCACACCAAAGAAAGAAGAAAAAGAAACAGAAAAGAAAACAGTTTCTCCGAAGGAGAAAAAGTCTGAAGTACCTACAGAACAGGAGAGACCAGATGTTAAAGAGCTGAAGCTCAGCCTCTCGCCAACTCCTCCAGTTCCAGTATCTCCCTCTATTCAAAAGACTCTGAAGAGCCCTTCTATGGGACGAACTTCTCCATCATCACCTGTTATTCAGGTCACACCCAAGAAACAGACTGTACCGAGCCCAACATCGAAACCTCCTCTGTCACCCCCAAAAGCAGTTCCACAACCGGTAGCTCCTTCATCTCCGGAAGCCTCTGCATTGTGTTCTGTTCCTCCTCCCCCTCCTTTGCCCTCTGATGGAGGTATGCCACCACCTCCTCCTCCAATGCCCAGTGAAGAAGTAATACCTCCACCACCCCCCATGTCTGGGATGGCCCCACCACCACCTCCACCAATGCCAGAAATGGGGATTCCCCCTCCTCCTCCACCAATGCCAGGAATGGCCTTTCCTCCTCCACCACTACCAATGCCAGGGATGGCAGGTCCTCCACCACCACCTCCAATGCCCGGGATGGCTGGACCACCCCCTCCTCCACCAATGCCAGGGATGGGAGGTCCTCCCCCTCCACCACCAATGCCTGGCATGGGGGGTCCCCCTCCCCCACCACCAATGCCAGGGATGGGTGGCCCCCCTCCACCTCCTCCCTTGCCAGGAATGGGCGGCCCTCCACCTCCTCCCCCACCACCAGGCACTTCAACATCACCGCTACCATTCCCAGCACCACCGCCAGGAGGATGGAATGCCAACAGAACCAGTGAGTCTTTTAATCTAAGTTGAACCCATGCTACACATACATCACCCTCTCACTCATGGTGTGCATATTTGGTATCTGCAGGAAATGCAGCGTGGTTCTCTCACATTCACTCTCTGCCTTGAATGACAATTTATTTTAGAGTTAGTCAAAATCTTCATTTGTTTTAGTTTTTGAGAATGATAGTGCTTAAGTTTGCTATCAAGGACTCACTGCAAGCAAGGTCTCTTAGCAAAAGTCTCGTTGTCCTTAAAAGCCAAGGTATGGTTTCCCAGCCTGAATGTCACTCATTGAAACCTCCTTACATCCAGCCAAATCCAGAATATTATTTACAATTTGGTGTTTTATTTTAAATAGAGGCTAAAACATTATGCTAAAATATTCATTCTGTAGTTATGACTTTATGCTAATTAAAATAAGTGCTGAGATATGGAGAGAAACTTCAGTTAATCTTCAGTTAGGAAGCTCTTTTCCTATTGGGTTGGTATATCTATGGGCTCTTCACTTTATGTATGTATTTATGGTGGTAGAGGGATGATTATAAGTGTTAAGTTACTTTACTGAAATGATTTTTAGAAATCAGATCTTTCTATTGGTCAACGGTGGTTATGGTGTTTTAATTAACTATTCAGATCCATCTTTTAAAACGTAACTTTTGTTAGTTTCTATAGAGGGAACACAGTGAAACTCTTTAAGTCTTTAAGTCTTTAGTTCTATACCCATCTGTTTTATTTTTGAAGCATCTGTAGAACCTCCTTATTTTTACATCCTGTCTACTTTCTATATTGAGTTAAGTTTCTGGAATGCTATAATTCCATTTTCTATCATCACTTAATATATTGAAATTCCTGTGTTCCTGAGATATTACCACAAACATACTTTTTTGGAAATGAAATCTTAATATTAAATTATCTTTGGGGTAGAATAGTTCATTAGTCATGCGAAGTTGTAAAAAGCCTTTTCATAGTTTTTTATGTTAGACCTCTTCAAAAAGAACATTAATGGCATCATTTTAGTTTTAGGGATNTATATAATTCCTTCTCTTGAATATGATTTAAAGTATTCCTCCTCTATTCCCTAGATTAATTGTATCTTATATATTTCACTTGGCGAATAAAATAAGTGCTTTATACCATAGAGGTGATCTAAATCAGTAATACTCTGCAATCTTCTTTGATTTGCCCTGACTTATAGCCCTGATTTAGAGATTATACCTAATCTATAGAGTATTCCACTGAATAATAAATCTAAATATTCTGTGGTAAGATAACGAATTTATCGAAACCTCCTGATCTAAGCATTTCAAAATTTTAGATCACATGACCAATCTTGGAATTTGGCACAAAAGATGAGTGAGAAATTTTAATTCCTTTAATTGGTTACAGCATTCATAGACATCTGGAATTTGCACTTGGATTTGTGTTAACACTCCACTGAATTTTTGCATGTGTCACCTCAGTTAATTTGGAAATTTTGGTGATTCAGCATTTGATCTCACGATGCTCTTAATCTTGCAGAGTTCCAGCAGGTTGTGATGGGTTTGAAGAGGGAACATCAAGATAATCTAAGCCGCATGTCAAAAACTCAGGAGGTTGCATTGTTTTCCTTGCGAGGAGAACAGGCTGAGAAACTCTGTGAGTACGAAGAAAGGATTGCACACCTTGAAGAGACAGTGCGTTTGTTGAAGCAAGAACTGGACAAGTGTAAAACACTGGCTGACATAGAAGTATGTGAAATTATTCTTTCTCGTTAATTACAATTTCTATATTGAGTTAAGTTTCTGGAATGCTATAATTCCATTTTCTATCATCACTTAATATATTGAAATTCCTGTGTTCCTGAGATATTACCACAAACATACTTTTTTGGAAATGAAATCTTAATATTAATAATCAAAATGTACGTTTGAGGTTCATTATTTATGATTACTGAGCTTATTTTTTGGAGCATGTTGTCAAAGTGTGTGTGCATAAGCCAATTGCTTCCAATATTTGAGACTGCTTTAATTTAGAGGACATATAAATGTTTATAGAATCTATATGACCTTTGGTTCTGCCTGGGCAGATATGTTTCTGTTTCTTCCTTTAATTTGGGGATATTAATTTGGAGTATACAATATTATTGTTTTAATTGATGAAAATTAATTTTAAAATTACTGTTAAGCAAATATTCATGCATTAAATGAAATTTTGTTATGATATTTAAGTTAAGGTGCATTTATAACAAGAGAGGTAGAGGTACAGTATATTGAGTACTTAATTGTTACCAAAATAACTGTCATAAAGTCTTCTTTAGAAGGTTATATATTCATTCTGATTTTAATTGACAG
>KZ308673.1:0-20735 GCA_000376725.2 Ladona fulva | reverse complement strand
AATTCTGAGACGCCGATATCTCACCTCTGAGTTGACAGATGGCTGCCTCTCGCTTCGCTAGATCTCCGCTGGCATTGCCCAGAGACCTCGTGGCATCCGACAGCTGCCCTCGGAGGTCTGTTAACTCTCTTTCCAACACTTTGTATCTCAACTCCAGCGATTCCTTCTCTTGACGGGTCCTGTCGAGCTCCATCAGGTGTGAGGCAGCCTGTCGTTGGATGTTCTCTTTGTCTTGAAGGGCTCTGTCTAAGGAATCCCGAAGACCCCTCAGTTCTATTTCCACTGACGACAATGAATCCGAGAGAACTCCTGATTTCGACCTCAGTCGAGCTGTTTCCTAAAGGTAAATTAATCCATTATTGACTGAGACATTGTTTATAGCTCTAGAAAGTCTTTTAGCCACAAATTCGAAAACAGTTCGAAAGGTTTCAGATTGCTCAAGGAAGAGATATAATAAATTATTTTCAATAAATGTTTTGGGTATACTCAAAAATTAATTTTAGCTGTTTTTTTTCTTATTCTACTTCTAATATTGAGGGAAATTAAAGTCGAAATTTGGCTGTTTCCCGAGTCCTCCAGTTGGTTGAACGATTGAAAGGTTTTTGTACACACAAACATTTCTGAACTTTTACTTCCAAATAGCTAGCAAAAGCACATAAGATAAACTCCTTATCGGATTGCATTGTTGTCATGATAAACAGCTTCATTTTAAACAATGGATTGATGGGTATTATTGGGAGTGCAATGCTACCAACAATGTCTTGACAAGGGTCACGGGAGACCACAATTCAATTCTTTTCGTACCCATAGCAAAATATCAGACTTTCAGCTGATAATTTTAGTTAGTGTTTAAATACTTAAACATTGATTTATATTTCATATTTTTATCGCGAGAATTTCAGAAATACCTCCAATGTTTCTCAAAAATGTGGAACCAGATGGCCCCATAAAACCTTTTGAATGATGAGTAGCTAGATTTTACTTGCTCGCCAATCAGCACCAATGCAAATAATAACGGTGACTTTTGATCAATTTGTTTAGATTTGTACCCCGCAAGCCGCAAGTGGCGTATGGCAGGGGGTGCATTAACACCTTACCTAATCTACCCCATTCAATATGGAAATTATTTGCGCATACAGCATAATGCCGATTACAACGTATGAATTATGCAACGTCTTTTTTTAAGAATCGTAGAAATTAGCAATATTAGAATGCCTTGAATTGAAATTTCTTAAGGACGAGCCAGGTTTCTTTCGCAATTCCTAACAGAGGTGTGGTAAATTCTCAGAGTAAGTGATATCATTAGTGAATCCGAGTTAAATGTCAGTTTAATATCACATACCTGAACCAATTCCGTGGCTCTGAGGACCAAACCCTCTGGAGAAGACACTGCAGACTCCAGCGACTCCGATCCGAGGGCATTGGAGAGCCTCTGGACAAAGTCCTGCATTGCCCTCCGGGACGCCTCCTTCAGCTTTTCCTCCGAACTGCATTCTAATTCCAAGGTCCTGTTATAACCAAAGTTCATTAACTTTTATAAAAGCCATTTGTCATAAAGTTCTTAAAGATAAATTTACTATCAAATGCTAGAGACGTGGCATACAATTAATTTTGTAACGTGGGAAATTTTGATGATTTTAATACCTGACTTTCTGCTCAAGATCCTTTATCCTGTCGGTTTGGTACCGGTTGTCCCGCTGAAGGTTTTGATTTAAGACATCCGATCTGTCGACGCTAGACGACAAACTTTGCTCTTTTTCTTCCAAATCCTGTAACAATGGTCGATATGTGTCAAATTTTCCTTTCCAAAATCAAGATTTTCGTTGCATAAATTTCCACATTTTGATCAAATCGCAGAAAAATTAGTGATAACAATAGTAATGGTAATAACAATAACAATTGTTAGCAAGTTATTAATATTATTAACAAGTATTAGAATTGATGGATGAAGCCGTTACCCTGTGAAACTCCATAACAATTAAATAACGATGTTGAAATAACAATGATTAAGCTTCACAAAGTTTAGTAAAGTTTCAGCATTGTTGTTTTAACCATTATTGTTATTGATATAACAATAGTGTTTCCGAATCCAAAGCTCAAACATTTTTTTTCGAATATCAATGTTTTCCCTCAATGTTTAATCAAACGCAATATTATCTGAAGACACGAGAAAAACTCTTGCCAACCCCAAATTGAGAGGGTTGCAAAATCACCAATGATAACAGAGAATAAAACATGGAGATTGGAAAAAACTTTACCTCTATTAGATGGTATTGGCTTTTATAAGAGATTTTGCGGGGTTCAGATCATTCTGAAAAACTTCGTTCAATTTAAATTACATTTAAAGTTTAATGTACAGTGTCCCTTTTTTTTAGAGTCAAACCAATTTACTTTTCCTTCTTTGCCTACGTAACAGTAAGTTGTTTTGAAAATTTCGAGAAAGAAGCCACCAATGATAATCATGGAATTGTTGAGAGGATCGCATATCGTGGGGTTATGAGCTGGACACCGCAATCAGAAAATAATTCAAAGATGGAATGAAAAGTCAACGAAAATTATTTATACAAAGAAAAAGAAAGAAAATAGGACAATATCTGTAGTGTGAAAGTCTTCAGAATATCGCAGATTTAATTACGAAAAGTATATGTATGTAAGTGTCAAATTTAGTAACCATAAGGAAAGANCAAAGATGGAATGAAAAGTCAACGAAAATTATTTATACAAAGAAAAAGAAAGAAAATAGGACAATATCTGTAGTGTGAAAGTCTTCAGAATATCGCAGATTTAATTACGAAAAGTATATGTATGTAAGTGTCAAATTTAGTAACCATAAGGAAAGATGGTTGATGAAATGCTATGTTTGGAATGGGTTTTTGTATGGATCTGAAACGTGGACAATTAGGAAAGCGGACAGGAAGAGAATAGAGGTGTTTGAAATATGGACATGGAGAAAAATGGAAGGTATAATTTGGAGTGATAGAGTAAGAAATGAGGAGGTCCTGCAGCGCGTGGAAGAAGACAGAATTTTGATGGGTATTATTAAAAAACGGCAGAAAAACTGGATTGGATACTTCCTAAGGCATGAAGGACTATTAAAAATGGCAGTAGAGGGAGCGGTGGAAGGAAAGATGAAGAGAGGGAGAAGAAGAAGAAAACTTTCAGATGAAGTAAAAGGAAGAGAAGGATATGCAAAATTTAAAGCTAAAGCCTTGGGAAGAAAATTATTTTAAAACCAATTACGCCAAGGACCTGCCATTTGGCAGAAAACCAATGATGATGATGAGGGAAAGAAGGAGATTGGCTAGGGATATGATGGCTTGAAGATTCAGTAAACCTAACATGGTGTCCATAATCAATCATGAAACTAATCAATCAATCATGAACTAAATCACGAAACTGAAGATTCAGTAAACTAACAATGCCCATAATCAATCATGAAACAGATCACAAATGAAATAATTGTTCAAGTAAATACAGGAAAGAAACTTTATATCAATAATACATATACTTACGTGAATGCGTTTCTTCAGCGATGCTATGATTGCATTTTGTCTGGCTGCCTGCTCGCNAAATAGGACAATATCTGTAGTGTGACAGAATATCGCAGATTTAATCACGAAAAGCATATGCATGTAAGTGTCAAATTTAGTAACCATAAGGAAAGAAGGAGATTGGCTGGGGATATGTTGGCTTGAAGATTCAGTAAACCTAACATGGTAACCCATGTTGATGAACCTAAGTTTGCGTTCAAATCAGCGAAATGAAATAATTGTTCAAATAAACACAGGAAAGAAACTTTATATCAATAATACATATACTTACGTGAATGCGTTTCTTCAGCGATGCTATGATTGCATTTTGTCTGGCTGCCTGCTCGCGTAGCTTCTCGCATTCCGCCTGCAGCTCTGCAACTTTCTGATCCCTACTGCTAAGTTTTCCTTTCGTTTCTTGAAGCTGTTAGGAATAAAACAATCGCAAACGGGCCAACAATGAAATATAAAACAATCACAAATGGACCAACAATGAAACACACAACAACCGCAAACGGGCAAACAATTAAACATCACAGAAGAAGGCAAATCATATTGTAACCTTTTACATTGTTGAATGCCGGCGGATAGTAACAATGAAATGCCGCGCGCATTTTCGATTTAATCGAACATTTCATTTTTCCTTACCTCTGACAGTAGCCTGTCCCTCTTATACTGCAGTGCCGCAAGCTCGCTCCGCAAATTCGTCGTGACATCGTGGGACATGTCTGTTTCCATCTTGAAATTAATAAAACAATAGTGTTATACGTATCGTTCTTGCCTACAATTTCACGCTATCGCTGTAATTCATTAGAAGTTGATAGGGGTTCAAACGATACTTTTAGCGGACCATACTTGATTATTACATACTATTTAGAGGGCATATTTGATGTTAGAGGCGTACAATAAAATTATTAACCTAAAATACACTATAAGACATTATAAGATTGTATCATTTTACTTTCTCTCGACGGAATAATTGTTATCGACTATTCAACAATTTAATCGGTCAATCAAATGACTCACTAGCAACATCGACCATTAAACACTTACCTGGATATACTCGACACATTAAGCGATGACTATAAAGAGTATCTTTTGAATTAAACATTTATCGCGACTCCCTTTTTCAAGTCTTAATTGGAACATCGTCGGAACGTGTTAACGTAGAATTTGCAGTAATGGTAAGGGAACTCGAAGGCCTAGTATTATTGTAAGAAATGATCAATCCTTAAATATAAGACAAATAAATTCGATTTTGATATTGATAATAAATGACTTAAAATTCGCTGTTTAAAAAAGATGCAAAACAGTACCTTTTATTTGCGTAAAAGGAAAAAATAGTGCTTCTTTATAGAAAGTGAATACTTCGGAAAGAAAAAAGAATTACATATACTAATAAAAAGATTCCATAGAATGACAAATAAAAAGCAGAATACGAATAATATATGTGCATAATAAATCAAAAAACTGATCGCAATGGATATAACGTAGTGCTATTCCTATAAAAACGACGATAAATCTATTTCCGGAAAAGTATTTCACAAGAATTTTATACAAATTAAATTCTGAATAACAATGCTTCATTAACTTGAGAATAAATGCAATCAAAATTAACGGAAAAACTAAACTAAACGCTAACTGAATTGGAGTTAGTCTCAGGAATGGCCCGCCAAAAATCGCGACTCACTCGTAGAATACATTAAATATTTATGGTCGATTTGAAAACGTATGATAACTTATTAATCTTACCTGTTTAACATCGAATTTTGGAGTGGAAACGGTCTCCTTCTGTCGCTACATCGTACGAAGTTAAGCAAAAATGTAATCTTTCTACGTTAAGCAACCTGTAGGTTGTGAGAACTTCCTGATCAGATGTGCGTATCTTTTCGAAGTAAGACATTTTCGAACTTATGAACCTATTTTTCTAGAATTTGCCACCATAACTTCTTTCTAAGAGCCTCAAGATCGTAAGGGTTCGCAAAGGAGTCTAAACCGATCTGTGTTTTTGTAATGTCTTCTTTCAACTCTCACGGTTCGTTGCCTTTCTCTCAAGGAATCGAAAGCGTTCAGTATTGATTAGCAATCCATCGGAGTAAGAGACCTACTTCTGCCAGGCACAAAGAGTCTATATATACGGGGTCTAAAATTACCGTTTTCTTCATTTCTTTGCAGATTGCCTGTCCCACGAGAAAAGAAGCTAGGCAAATTTGATGGATAGTGACATAAATTGCTACCACTTGAGGAATTTCTTCTTCGAAATTCGTCCTGCGGAATAAATTGAGCCTTTCTAAGATGTTGTGGGAGTCATTTTTCGGGGCTCTATCCCATTGTATCCATTGTTACGTTGGTTCTCTGTTACCTTTTCTCCCACCGAGTTAAAGTGAAATAAAACGGTTGTTTTAGAGAAATCAGTAGACCTGTCCGCTTGACTAAGTCAATCTAAAGAAATGATCTTTTGATTGAATTTTCCGATGGAATTAGAGAAGTTTTACAATTATTATTATTACAATTTGAAATTATCGATTAAACGAAATTTTTACATTATTATAATTGATTTGATTAAGTGAAAACTTTTCCCCTCGTTGCATTATTTTAGAAAATTTGACCGAGTTGCCTCGGTTGTCACAACATGGCATATATTGTTAGCATTTACATTTCATTTATTATTTTTGCTGCTGTTTAAACAATGAATCGATACATGTAATCAATGTTCCGTTAGAATGATTTGATGTAAACTGAAATTTTCTAAATGAGAATTTAATCACATGAATTAAAGACCAATAATCTACCAACATAATCCATAAAATATAATCTACCTTCTATGTGATTTGAGAGTCTGAAAACTGTTTGTTGGTAATGATTGTTGTTTCTAAAAACGAAACAAGAATCAGAAAACCTTGAGTTGAGTACGGTGATGTATGTACATGGAATAAATATACATTCATAAGACTTTGTTTAGAAATATAAATAAATCGAAGAGTGTGAAAGTCTTCAGAATATCGCAGATTTAATTACGAAAAGTATATGTATGTAAGTGTCAAATTTAGTAACCATAAGGAAAGATGGTTGATGAAATGCTATGTTTGGAATGGGTTTTTGTATGGATCTGAAACGTGGACAATTAGGAAAGCGGACAGGAAGAGAATAGAGGTGTTTGAAATATGGACATGGAGAAAAATGGAAGGTATAATTTGGAGTGATAGAGTAAGAAATGAGGAGGTCCTGCAGCGCGTGGAAGAAGACAGAATTTTGATGGGNACGGTGATTTACATGGAATAAATATACATTCATAAGACTTTGTTTAGAAATATAAATATATCGAAGAATAAAAGATAACTGGTACCGTAAGAGAATTACCAGTGTGTATTTTTACTGTTAAAACTTCAATGGAGTGCAACGAACAGTTTATCATGCGGCGCGTCGGTTTGCGCCGAACAGTTTTTTTAAAGCCAAACATTAAACATATATCATAACGCAACGGAATTACTTTCTTGAGTTTTGTTTGATTGATGGCTTTCGTTCATTTCGAATTGATTCCAATGGAAGGGAATTCATTAACGAATGAAAGGTTGACACCGAATAAAAGCGGTTGCTAAGGCGAGGCCGTTAACACGGTTGTAAAGGTGTTCGTGCGTGCTTATAGCATTCACGCATTGCCGTTGTTTGATCAATATGTTGGTGGGAACCTTACGCTTCATTTTTCCATAATTACTTTCACTGATCACTTTCACTCGAAAGATTTGTGTTAGTTACACGCAATAATAAGTAAATAAAATTTGTAAACAACATACATTCTACGCGAATAACAATTAAATTGGTACTGTATAAATAAACAACCACAGAAAACAAGGTTTTCAATATCGTTGGGCCTCAACTGAGGTTAAAGGAAACATATTTGGATATATTAATTTACATATTTCATGGGAGAAATAGATCAATACTTACGGTTGATTCTTGACCACACAATATATGATATATCTCCCAATCTTCATCTTCTGCTCCAACTTCGTCTTTTTCCATGTTGTGAAGTAAACATTGTCTTAAGGGGATTCAATGCTATTTTTTTATCACCATGTACGATGTCTTTGGCAGAGAATATTTTCGAAGAGCCACATTTTAGAATGCTTTAATTTTCAAACGAATGTTGTGTGTTTGCTCCTTCTCAATATAATATTCTTAACGTTGCACAGTAAAAATTATACGACATCAAAAACACAGAAATGCTGTATATGATTCAAAAATGAGAAAGCACTAATATACTGGTGAGAAAAAGGAAATAGACAATGCTCTATGGGAAATCTCCTGCTCACTTCTCGCGTGCATGCTCCAAAGTTAGATCACAAATGGCGCGGATCAATATAACGCACAGCTGTTTTCAACTCTGTCTTCTTGCGGCGAGGATCCATATTGGTAATATCTAGGAGCAATCGTCTCCTCTTACTCGTATCTGGCACAACCGTCTTCCAAAATTTTTCATTAAAAACAATATTCACAGGTTGAATTAGACTGTATATAGGCCATTATTTAAAAGAAATCATGTTTTACCAATATAACAATTTTACTGGAAGATTAACTGGAACGCAGAGCTTTCAACCTTATTTTCCTGTGGTAAGTTTCTTGCAAATAAGAATTCGAAGCATAGATTCGAGCGCAAGATTTGTAAAAGCAGTAACAAAGTAATAGTAAGGTAAATATTTGATAGAGGTACGCCAGCCTTTATTCTTTTTTCACCCACTAAAAATACATGTATTTTCAAAATATATATTTGAGTGCGTATATTTGAGTGTTTTAGCTCTGATTTTTTTAGCTGGCGTACCTCTATCAAATATTTCCCTAATAGTAATGTAGTTATTTTAAATCGTTTTCTTCACATAGAATATGAAACCGGTGAAAGGCGATACTCCTGAAATAGTGTTTGCTGATTCTCATGTAACAATGGCTAAGGAAAGCCCACCCCCGCGTCGAGGAGCAAGTGGCAGGCCAGTGGTATCAATTCCAGAGCATTTGAGGCAAAAGCAGGCATTATTTCAAGTAAGTTTTCTTATATGTGTGTTTAATTCACTGTTGACTAATTCTACAAATGCCTCAAAAGTTTACTATAGCATTTGTGGTGCTCGAAAGTGAATCCTTCAAATTGTTCTGTTGATTATTCCCTACAGAGACCCGACGGAGTCTTAATTCACCTGAAAGGAGGCCCTCTTGATAAAGGATTGTTCGGATTAACCATTGCGTTATGTGGAGTTGGATTGGCTATGTGTGGCAAGCTCTTCTACGATTTATCAGTTCCCAAGAAATAATGGTACAAATTAGTGTAATTAGTTGTTTGATTTGTATAACGTTGTAAATTGTTCAGAAATATAGCTAATATTATTATTTAAATTGTTATTAATTCCTAGATTGGATAGCAATATTGAAATAAAAAATCCCACTATTTTAGCAGCGAAGTCATTTCCTCAAATTTCATAGTCAAAGGCTATTTTACCCATATGATTAACTTTTTCATGGCTCTAGAAGTGAAAGAAGTGGCTTATAATAAGGTAACTTTATTGTTTATGGTTGCTTATAGTGTCTCAACATTCATTTATCAAGAATTATTCCTTGATGAACCAATGCAGTAACTAAGATATTACTGATCGGCTTCCTGATGTTGTATGACAAGTTTGTACAGGTGATGATGGAAGTGTTGAAACTTATTAAAAGTTAATGGGTTGCAGTTTAGTAATGATTTAATTTTTATTTTCTTGATTTGATAGCTCAAGAGTTAAGAAGTGTTCAGTCGAGTTTTTAATTTAAATTCGGTGTCCTGAAGGCAAAACTTCTTCATAGAAATTGTAAAATTACTAAGCTGTTGCCAGTTGACATGAAAGTCACTATGGTCATTCAAACTTCGTAGTAGTTGTCATGTATGCAGTACTCGGGCAATGTAATTTCACTTAATTTGGAAACAAAATATTTTTTGAATCTCCTGTTTTTAACATTTACATCCAAAACATCTTTTGAATGTTTTCTTTTGCTGTTAAGGAACCAAGAGACGAGAACAGGATTTCAATAGCATCCGATTACCTTTAATTGCTTATAAAGTAATGCCTTGACAGAAGTATTAGAATTATAATGGTTTTGCCATGAAAAATTTTCAACTGAAGGACATTTAAGTAAATCATTTGATTTCAATGCTTCATATGAAGAGCATATCAATCCAATCTGCCTTCATAGTTGTGAGTTAAGGTGAGTACTGTAGGTGTAGTAACTATCTTACAGAATATTTCTTTTTGATGTGGTGAATCATTGTCAATTCATTAATTAAATTACAAATTCTGGCTTAGAGTATAAACTAAATTAATCTGCTTCACATAGTCTCTGGGGCTCCCAATAGCCAAGTGGGCAATGCATTGGACTTCAGTGAAAGCGGTCCTGGGTTTGATTCCTGGTGGGGGCCTACGTGCGAAATGACCTAAGCTGTCGAAGCACTTTTAACAATACTACTACTACTTAACATAGTCTATTGTGCTGCTGATATTCAGTTAATTTTTCATCTGTTGTACTTTTAATTGTGTGACTCTAAATCAGCCCATTAAAATCTCAGGAAAAGGAACATTTTATAAATGAAACTTTTGATTTTAATACTGAAGGTGTCATTCTAAGTTCTATCCATTTGTTATTACTTGTTTAGCAAATTGCTATTGGATGAAAGTAATTATTTGTATATTTATGGTATGTGTTGCTAGCTTTGCTAAAGTTGGATCAACAGATTTTTCAAGCCCTAAATTTCTTTGTAAATCTCACACTTAGGTTCAATCAAAATGCTGGAATATACCTAAACATGCTTTTCTAGAAGTGGTTATTTTTATCATACAAAGTGGTACACATTCTTGTGTAAAGTCAATTATTGCAGGTTGAAGATACTTAAGGTGAAAAGTTTGATGGTTGAAATTCGTGTTTTAAGATAAGTTATTATTGCTATAGTTACTAAATTCATAACTCATTGAGAAAATTCACTATAATACATGATATTTTTCCATGTAATGTAGTGAGAATTGTAGTTAAGTAAACTCTTTACCCTAACTTCAACATAGATATAAGTTGTCAAGATAACAGTGTCAAATTTATACATTTAGAGCAAAGTTGATTGGTTTGATGGTTATTGATAAGTTCTAAAGACTTGATTTGCTTTTACTACCTTGAACTTATTTAGTAAACAGACAATGACAAAATCCAAATTAAATAGAATAGGACTTTGTTTCTTTCACCGTAAAGACTAGCCTTATTCATGGGCTGCACATAGAAATCTTTCTGCCTTGTTTTTGAAAAATCTATAATTGATTATTCACATATTTATGAAAAGTCTTGCTACTTTATCATTTAAAACCAAAGAAACAAGTGCATTCCTGAAAGAGAGGAAAACATTACTATTAATTTACTCTTTGTCATGCATTTGTGGGAAAATACATCAAGTCTGAAGGATTAAGTTTTTAAGTTTGACTTAGCATGGAAAAGCTGTGCCTAGTTGCTTTAATTTTCACTAGTATTTGGATGGTAAAACTTAATAATGTTTAAGCCTTATTCCTTAATGTTATAAGAATATTTTAGTATATAATTCACCAATAACTATGACCATAGGTGAAGAATTATTTACTGGAGACTTCTGCATACTTATTGAGAGGTGTATCTATTCTTGTTGGTGTGCCAAAATAAATTAAACTTAGGCAAAACTTTGTACGTTAATGTCAAAGTGCATTTTAGTTCATAATTTTGTTTGTTGCTTATTTGATGGCATTTAACTTTATTAGAAAGTAAGTATATTCTTCATAAATATAGATATTTATTTGGACTTCAAACAAATGAATTTGGCTCTAAGGCTATCAATGACTTTGGGAACTTGGAATATTTCTGGTGAAATTTATTGAATAGTAGAAGAATTGATCGAAATAAAACAGCTTAGAAGTAAAGAAGAATTTCAATTGTAAAAGCAAATATAATCTAAAAAGATATTTTGGAAATTTGAATATGAATGCCATAATTGAAATTTATACTTGAGGATACATCTAATTTAACAATTCAATTAATGGATGTTTGGTAATGCATTCTTTTATATTTTTAATGCTATCAAAATTATTTTTGCCATTTCTTGGATTTGCAAAACATTTATGATATATATCTCCAAATAATTAGAGCATTGGAACAAATTAAAAAAATTCTTGATCTAAGAGTATGTGTTACAATAATGAAATGGGATTGTGAAGCATAGTTGATATTTATTGGTATTTAAAAACAATGTTGATGCTTAATATTTTCTTGTTTGCTCCTTCTCATGTTTTATGGCTTTGAAACTTGCGTTTTAGTCATCAGAATTTTTTTGCAACCTTGCAGAAATTATAGTGCTTAGTTAAAACAACGATGTGGAAATAGGTTACCACTATTAATTAGAATTTAACTATTAATTACTTTTCCCGTTTTTAATAACAGACCACTAGTTAAATGTTTAACTGATTCTAAGATTTCTTACTGCTGTAATTATTTAAGTTGTTAATCATATTTAAAATATTCATCATACTTGTTTTTGTATTATAATAAATTTAATAAAAGACTTGTTTAGGAACACCTACTTCAGACAATTTTGTGGAATTTAATGAAGCTTTGAGTGGAATTGATCCTTAAATGAAGTTAATTTGTGATAGATTTATAATGTAAATGGATTTTGTTATTTATGATGATAGGTGTTGGACATGTCAATGTTAGACTTCCCTTTTGATCATCCATTATCATTCTTTCCCTAAAAATCCCATAACTTTTGTTTTCTTTTGTTTTTTGTGCAGTTCTTGTTCTATCTTGTTTCAAATGTTTCATTCATAAAGAAGACCATCATCCAAGGAATGTTGCAGAGATTAGAAACAGCACAGGAACATTAAAACCTCCCTACCTCAGCAACAGAACAGAAGTTCGACTTCAGCCCACAAATCGTGAACCTCGCAAACTATCAGTTTTCCCCGGAGGAGATGGAACTCCTAAACAAAGGTCTGAAATTTTCAACTGAGTTCAACCCAGACCTCCTCCACATAGAAACATCAATGAAGAGGATTGAGGTGCTAGAGCAACTTGAAATTGTGCAAGGAACAATGTGTGCATTGTAAATGAACAATTGTACCCAACCCACTCCCCACTCCTAGCCATCCCTTTGCCAGCCACCCTTCCAACCTACCCCTCCCTTATGAGTATATAAAGACTTGCCATATTGTGTATGTTTGCCTGATGATGCTACAAGTGTAGTGAAACCTAGGCCACATTAAAGTCTTTTCAGTGAGTCTTATTTCCCTTAAATAAGTTTTTGATTAATTAAAAATTAATGACTCAGGTTTTAGATTGAGAGGCTCCATTATTTTTTCTCATTATCAAAGTCCACAAGGTCATTCAGTTGGTTAAGAAATAAGTATTAAAACTGTTTTTTTTTTTCAGACTATTTTCAGCATTTGTACTTGTGCTCTGGGCTTTGACTACTTAAATGGCCGTATTCAGAATAATTTGAATTTAGTATTATTCTGAACATAGCCATTAAAGTTGTACTGCTCAGAGTACAAGTATGATAAGCTGAAATGGTCCATTGGATGCTGCAGCTGTAGGAGAAATAATTGCATTTTTGAGCTCCGAGAGGCTTGGGCTTCATGTCCACTACTCTACTAAGAAATTTGAAGGGTTGGTAAAGGTTTTAAAAGAACTGAAAATTTTTAGTCTGACATTTACTTTATTGACCGCTGTAATTAATGTGCACTTTGAAATTATTCACTAAATCATTTACAAAATCAGATTGTCGTCCTTTTTCCATTCCTTCAGTAGATTAGTCCAAAGTGATGTCACCTAAAATGTAATGAAAAGAATTATATAATAATTTTACTCCATTAAAATTACTTGAGAAGAATATGAATGCAAAAATTATGCTTTTCCCATGTAGTAATTTTAAGTTTAGTATAAAGCAATATTCAGTTACATGAATCATTGTGTATTATAGAGCGTGTTTGTATATGTTTCTCTGCCTAAAACTCAAGAACCAGAACTCTTATGACTTTCAAACTTTTGAGGTTTGTAAATGTCTTCCCAGATTAGAAAATAGGCTAATTTTAACAGCAATTACTTTGACTTGATACTGATTACTTTCAATGAATGTCAGAAATAGATTAGAAAATAGGCTAATTTTAACAGCAATTACTTTTACTTGATACTGATTATTTTCAATGAATGTCAGAAATATCTCTTATTATTTTATTACATTTATAACAATACACTTAAATAATTTTTTGTTGTTCTATTGCTATATGTGGTGAACCTAGCTTGAATTCTTTTTATAACATACCGAAGGACAGATCATCACATGGTATCACAACAATATCAATAGTATTACTTTTGTCCTTTGTCAATCAAATTTCTATTGTGCATGCAGAAGTATTTTTATAATTAATTATGAAATTCTGTCTTCTTCTTTGAGTTTAAAATGGTTTAAATTCCACTTGAAATGTTACTTTTTTTCTTCTAAATCTTATATATTTATATTAAACACATGGTACTTACCCAAAAAAAATTGTTCATCATCTGATTATGAAATGTGAATCTGATTTATTTCTATATCGTGAATCCAGTCCTATTAATGTTGCTTTGGTAAACTTCATTTATCTACACATGGGAAGATTTTTGTAGAATTACATTTTTGTTTATGTTATAGAGACACGTTGCTATTTGTTTGTTTGATGTCATTGTTTAATTCTATTTATTTTCTGTTCCGTTCCGTGAGAGAAACATAAAAACCCAATGCAAACGAAGCTATTGTGAGCTCTGTGATTATTTAGAGTTATTAATGTTGCAAATGGTCTAATAGTTCAATAAATCTACAAGGTTAGAGTTTTGTTGTTATCATTGCAAGGATACAACANTGTATTTATTGTAAAGGAAACATTAATCTTGAGTTAAGAGAATTCAAACCTTTTGATTAAAATTTTCATAATTTTATTCTTTTATTAACAATATTTACCGTATCAAATTTATAGAATGATAACCAAGCAAATTTTTGCCTTTCAATCAAGGTGTCTCTTCATTGGTTGTTTACTGATTAAAGATTGCGTCTCTGATAAGAATTAGATGGCTGCTAAAATTCGCATACGTAATTTTTCATGATAAAGAAACCAAAATAACTTGAATATATCTAATGCTAGTAAAGAAAATAAGAAATGTACCACCACTTCGTAACCAACGCAGTATTTCTGTGTATATTTATTTTCTTCTTGTGATTTTACGTACGCGAGAATCGCGATATTGCTGCTCTCATTCTCTCGTTGCTTCTCTCATTAAAATACCTTTCTGAGGCCATAGGGCGAAAAGAAAGTAAATATTTTCATTAGTTATCGGTCTGAATATGATCTGATCTTACTCAATCC
This sequence comes from Ladona fulva, assembly GCA_000376725.2. NCBI lineage: Eukaryota > Metazoa > Arthropoda > Insecta > Odonata > Libellulidae > Ladona > Ladona fulva. Next base: position 5,785 of record KZ308673.1, on the reverse strand, counting down.
GACCAGGTTCCTCCGGATATATCTCCGTATGAGCAAAGTCTTACTAAGGTACGCAAGAAAAAAACTTCCTCTGCTAAATCAGCAGGAGACCTGAGCACTTGTGAATGGTAAGCTAAGGTCATTTCACTTTGGTAAGCCCACACCGGGAATCGAACACGAAATCACACTCATGGCGAATCCGATGCTCACTTGACAAACAGAGAGCCCCGATTAATTTCTTCTTGGACCTATAGACGGTCGTAAAAGAGGATAACTAGCCATCTTGGGCACAGAGAATTTGTATTTATGGTACAGGAAATATTTATCTTGAGTTAAGCGAATTCAAACCTACCGCTACGGGAGAAATAAAAACTCGGAGTTTCGTAATTGAAAACTCAGGCGCTAGTTCCGCTAGTTGGACGAAGCGCGAAATTCCCGGTTAACCCTGTGGCGAAGTGGTTATCGGACTATCCTTGTGGATGTAACGAGTGAATTGAATGTTTTTGCATAGAGAAACGTGGATAATTTGTTTAACGTGTAACTGAATTTCATTGAGAATTGTTTATGTGCGAGTTCAATCTCTTTTTCGTTGGTGGTCATGGATCGTGTAGCTTTGAAGATCAAGTTTACCCATCGTTAGTAAATAAAGCCCTCGCTGTCAGACTTACAGGTAATCTTTATTTCTAGCTTGATATTGATCGGTCTACAATTACATGTTATTTAGAAAGGAAGGGTAAATCTTTGATAGCGGTTCTCACCCACTATCAAATATTTACCGAAAGGAAGTTATATCGATCTGATATTTGTGTCTGTTTAGAGGATATTTTTCTAGAAGGAAAATCGAACTCAAGGCTAACTGTTATTTGACATAGTCTAATACATAATACCTAATTATTTGGATTCGTTGATTCTTGAATCTAGATTGGATATATTTAACAATTGTATTTGTTGTTATTGTGATGGAAAAATCTGGAAAATCATGCTTCTGATATTTATGTTATTGTTATTCTGATAACTGTTATTTCACGCAGAAAATTGCCTCAAGTCATCCTGTATTTGACACAATACCTAATTATTTAGATTCGTTGATTCTTGAATCACTATTGGATAAATTTAAAAATTGTATTTGTTGTTATTGTGATGGAAAAATCTGGAAAATCATGCTTCTGATATTTATGTTATTGTTATTCTGATAACTGTTATTTCACGCAGAAAATTGCCTCAAGTCATCCTGTATTTGACACAATACCTAATTATTTAGATTCGTTGATTCTTGAATCACTATTGGATAAATTTAAAAATTGTATTTGTTGTTATTGTGATGGAAAAATCTGGAAAATCATGCTTCTGATATTTATGTTATTGTTATTCTGATAACTGTTATTTCACGCAGAAAATTGCCTCAAGTCATCCTGTATTTGACACAATACCTAATTATTTAGATTCGTTGATTCTTGAATCACTATTGGATAAATTTAAAAATTGTATTTGTTGTTATTGTGATGGAAAAATCTGGAAAATCATGCTTCTGATATTTATGTTATTGTTATTCTGATAACTGTTATTTCACGCAGAAAATTGCCTCAAGTCATCCTGTATTTGACACAATACCTAATTATTTAGATTCGTTGATTCTTGAATCACTATTGGATAAATTTAAAAATTGTATTTGTTGTTATTGTGATGGAAAAATCTGGAAAATCATGCTTCTGATATTTATGTTATTGTTATTCTGATAACTGTTATTTCACGCAGAAAATTGCCTCAAGTCATCCTGTATTTGACACAATACCTAATTATTTAGATTCGTTGATTCTTGAATCACTATTGGATAAATTTAAAAATTGTATTTGTTGTTATTGTGATGGAAAAATCTGGAAAATCATGCTTCTGATATTTATGTTATTGTTATTCTGATAACTGTTATTTCACGCAGAAAATTGCCTCAAGTCATCCTGTATTTGACACAATACCTAATTATTTAGATTCGTTGATTCTTGAATCACTATTGGATAAATTTAAAAATTGTATTTGTTGTTATTGTGATGGAAAAATCTGGAAAATCATGCTTCTGATATTTATGTTATTGTTATTCTGATAACTGTTATTTCACGCAGAAAATTGCCTCAAGTCATCCTGTATTTGACACAATACCTAATTATTTAGATTCGTTGATTCTTGAATCACTATTGGATAAATTTAAAAATTGTATTTGTTGTTATTGTGATGGAAAAATCTGGAAAATCATGCTTCTGATATTTATGTTATTGTTATTCTGATAACTGTTATTTCACGCAGAAAATTGCCTCAAGTCATCCTGTATTTGACACAATACCTAATTATTTAGATTCGTTGATTCTTGAATCACTATTGGATAAATTTAAAAATTGTATTTGTTGTTATTGTGATGGAAAAATCTGGAAAATCATGCTTCTGATATTTATGTTATTGTTATTCTGATAACTGTTATTTCACGCAGAAAATTGCCTCAAGTCATCCTGTATTTGACACAATACCTAATTATTTAGATTCGTTGATTCTTGAATCACTATTGGATAAATTTAAAAATTGTATTTGTTGTTATTGTGATGGAAAAATCTGGAAAATCATGCTTCTGATATTTATGTTATTGTTATTCTGATAACTGTTATTTCACGCAGAAAATTGCCTCAAGTCATCCTGTATTTGACACAATACCTAATTATTTAGATTCGTTGATTCTTGAATCACTATTGGATAAATTTAAAAATTGTATTTGTTGTTATTGTGATGGAAAAATCTGGAAAATCATGCTTCTGATATTTATGTTATTGTTATTCTGATAACTGTTATTTCACGCAGAAAATTGCCTCAAGTCATCCTGTATTTGACACAATACCTAATTATTTAGATTCGTTGATTCTTGAATCACTATTGGATAAATTTAAAAATTGTATTTGTTGTTATTGTGATGGAAAAATCTGGAAAATCATGCTTCTGATATTTATGATGCATGAATGTAGAGTGAATGTTTTCTTACTATTTAGGGAAATGAGTAGGTTGGATTAAAGCTTTAAGTTGTTAGGTTAATTATAGGTTAATTATCGTTCATTAGGTACTGTGTTTTGGGTGGTACTGTGGTTGTGAGAGAATCCAAGTAGTAAATTCGTAATAAATGTGTACCAACATCTTGTATCACTCTCACTCTTGGAGAGGGAGGCTATTGCTGATATAAAATTCATGCTTTTTTCTTCATCAATTGCACTATTTGAACATCTGTTCATATGGTGAATAGCATTTAGTTCTTAAAATTTACTGCACTTCACTCTAAAGTTCTAGATATTATAACTCGTTTTTTACTCTTTTTTAAATATTTTATTTTCTCAATCCATCTTTGCTAGTATTTATTTTTACTATGCATTTCAGAATTCCTGAAATTTCAGTATTGACATGTTAATGGTTGAATCTTGTAATTTGTCATTATGACAATCGTGTTTATATTAATATATTTCGAATAATTGATATAATGAATTTAATTTAAAGTTGTTTGTGAACACTATGATATCATTTTAAATGAATTTAGGAATCATAATTCTTCTATTTTGCTCAATAGGAACATTAATTATTCTATGAAATAACATGTGATACTATGGCAAGACGTGGGATGATTTGAAAAGTTTATTGTACTTGTTTAAGGTATACAAATAGCTCAGGTAAAATGTGATCAATCCAATAATAAAATTAAATGATACAAAGAATTTTCTCTTACAGTGACCTTGTTGGTTGCCATGGAAGTCCTTGATCAGCATCTGGAAGATATTGAAGAGGTTGTTAAAGTTGAATTAGTGCCTAGTTAATCAGTTTTAGTGTATGTGAGTGGATGGTGTTCAACATCTCATCTGTTTGATGGCAGTTGAAGAAAGAAGAAAAGGGAGTTTCCACAATGGATTTGGCCACACCCCTTACCACATCTCTGACAAAGGAAAACGATCTTCTGTTGAAAGTGCTTGTTTTTGTAAGTTAGCATTTCCAATTCTTACTATTTTTCTTGCTGTGTTTAATCTTCTTTTTTCTTTTTCTGCTATAAAAATGTCTCATTCCATTACATTTTATGTTTCTAGGAATTGATGAGCCATTTCAAAATATTTTGCAAATAAGTTACAACTACCCCTATAGTTGTTGAAATTATGTATGATAGCCGGCATTGACGTAAATGATACCCTAAATTTTATACTCACAAATGATAAGACATAGTTTTCAATGTTTGCCGTTATTTTTAAAAATCAATCCGCTTGCTAATGTTTCTTTATAAATATTTGAATATTGTATCACCTTAGAGAAACAAAATTTTCAGTCCTTTTCTTTCGTTAAGTTAATTCAGAATAGTGGATAGGGTCCTACATTAGTTTTAATTTCATTAAATTGATCTTAATGAATATTTGCTTGACTTTGTCAAATTTTAAATTATGGACTTTAAAGAGGGCATGCATGTTCATTGATTTTATTCCTTTTCTAAGGCACTTTATTTTTAATGATGATCCAAGAATTTCAAACCCCTGAAATAATATGTTATACCAATGTTATGATTCCCTTTTCCTCATTGACGCTCAACTTTGAAATTTTAAGTTCGTTCTTTGTTTTCTTGTTTGGTATTTCAATTTTTCAATTACACTTCTAAAGAAACAACCGTTATTAACTGTACTCTAATAAATTAATTAGCTTAGCTTCAGCATTCATAGATGCATTTCAGCTGACAGTTTCCATGACTTTGTTACCTCTTAAGTTTATCATTCCACTCAAAAGTATGGAGATGATTTCATTTTAGGAAAATATATTTATGGTTGATTTCTTTTATGATTTCATTTTAAGAAAAAAATATTTATAGCAAGAGAAGCTAACTCATTTTGCTTGCATAGAATCTAAAAAGATTAGTTACAAACCTTTAGGCTCGACGTTTCTGCTAGTAAGGTTTCACTAATGGACATACACATTTTGTCTCATTTACTGAGGATGGCAACAGTCTTGTTGAAATATGTATTTAGCTCATCGTTTCCCTGCAAATAGTGGGTGGTTTTCTTGTTCTTTGGATATTGTTAGGTTGGTTCTATCCAAAACTTTTTAAGCTTTCATACTATAGGATCTCTATTTTTATAATTTTACTACACACATTTATCTCAGTACGTTTCTGCAAGTGTTTCATTGCTTGCTTGTGCTTCCCTCTGTAAACATTAACCTTTCTTATTTGACTTTATCCTCACCTTGAACGCCCATGAAATCTTTGTTGATTTGACTTTTTATTTCTTTTTAACCCTTGACCACATTCAGTTCACACTCTGGTAACTTTAAAATTTCCCCTATGTGCAGCAAGAGGTTTTTCATTGCTCTTTATGGGGAAGAAGTCTTCCGTAGTGTATATATCATTGTTCACCATGAATTTAAGCTACAATTTTACATTGGTGACTTTTTAATTGGACTTTATACCCCTTTTACGACACACTTAGGTTTTACATTTTGAATTTGAAGTATTTTCTAACTCTTCAGAAGAATCTTTGACTTTGTTTCCCAACGTTCAGATGAGAGTTTTTATGTAAATATGTTTCTTATGTTTCTGATCTGCATGCAATACTCCAATTATACTAAAGAAGGAACGTGTCAAGTATTTTAATAAGTTTATGGGAGTTCCTCATGACAAAAACCTTCATCCATTTATCAATTACTCAAAATCATCACCTCGTGACTTCTATTCCACAGTATAAGGAGTGATTATATTACCCAAAATTACTTGTTTCTCTGGGCAGCCTGATTTCTTTTGTTAACTTTATATACA
>KZ308672.1:509552-563593 GCA_000376725.2 Ladona fulva | reverse complement strand
CCATCTCACTTAGGAAGTCACCGCCCCATTCTCTTCGCGCTACTGTCAGTTGTTAGGCGTGGCAAAGATTCGCGTTCCGCTTGTTGCGTATTTCCATTTTGAAAGCTTAGTCTATTGTTGGTAGCCAAAAAGGTTACACATGTTTAGCTGTGATCGGCGATGGGAATATTTATTTAGAATAAAATATAGTTCAGTTTTGGGAATAGGAAGAAATCACAGGGGCCATGTCCGGTGAATACGTACATCGCAGAATTTACTGAGTAGCAATAAAAATATGGACTACAGATGGAGGGCAATGTGAAATAATTTTGATTTAATGGACTATTCTCAAGGAGAAACGGACATGGAAAAGGTCTAACTGAGGCTCGAACCCGGATCCTCCACTATTCCTAGGCACACATCTTAATGCGCAAAGTTACTTTTCACCCACATCCTTGTGTTCCCCTTAATATTAAAGTGGGGTACTCCTTTCCATCACTTTGTGTGTCCAGTACCTCTATGTGGTCGTGGCTGTGAACAGTTACGGTTGCTTAATCAAACGGACCACTCGCCATTGCCCACAAAGTCCCCCAAACGGCATGTCTAATTGTTCTGGCACGATAGCTAAATAGGTTAAAGCAGTCACCCGGAAAGTGGAAGGTCCGGGTTCGAGTCTCTATTGTCCTTTTTCTCATCTCCTGACTTTTCCGTGTCGGTTTCTCCTTGGAAATATTCTTATTCTATCTTATTCTTATCTTATATGAAAAAGATTCATAGAATGTCAAATATTTAATCACAAAAGAGTAACATCCATAGAGGACTCTATATCTGGTAACATAAAATACGCTGATAAGCGAGAATAAAAAAAATTCACAATTACTAATTTTCCTGAAGATGGCTGATCCAAGCTGAAACCGGTCGTGTTTGAAATAAACGTTGGAAAATTAGTAACTGTGAATTTTTTTTATTTTTGCATATTTGCTATGGATTTCCACGTAGCGAAGCCTGCCACCATTGATTATAAAATACACTGATTGAAAATTTCTCCGTACTTAGCTGTATATATACACGTTCGGTGGAAATTTCATGGTGTAAATTTTATTTAAAAAAATAATATTATTTCAGAGTGATAAATTTATTTTAACCGTAACAAGGAATGCTATAAAAATTAGACGCATCGGATTTTAACGTGAAATGTAAAATTATAATGTTTCTGGAGTTGATAGCTGTCATTTTATGGAAATTTCCATTCTGTTCAGTTTATGGATACATAATACCAGTTCTCGTCCATTCAGATTACCTTTTTTAACATATCTTCTCGTTCCTCGTGGTGAATTCAGTTTACAGCTCACACGTTGCTCTCCTTTCTGTCATCTCGATGTTTGGACATCTTCATTATTTCATAACTCCGTATCACGCGCATGTCAGTCTTAAAAATTCTCTCATATCAGTCATGAATCCAAGTTACATCAGAAGATTTTGGGCCATTATTTTTCAAAAAAATGTTTTTTTTTTTTTCAATTACTCTCGCATGATTTTTCCACTTCGCTAAATATTCAACGCTTTACCTTGTGCCCTTTTGTCAATCAACTCTTTTCCTAGCGAGACCTCCAAATTCCGGGCGTCGTAATTTTTTTCAAATACGCCAATGTAATAAATTTTAGGGACCTTTAATGTGAACAGCTCAGGGATGTTGTTCATTAATCCCTGACAGGAGAAATTTCGTTCATCCACGAAACGAATTCAGTTGTTGTATTAGCCTCCCTTTGCCCTTTTCTGAAACAACGATGTGATAATGTTAGAAACGAATTCCTCGCTAATTTCGCATGCCTTCTTTTTCAAAACACAGAGCCACGTTCTGTTCAATTTTTAACTCACGAGTGATCGTGACAGGACGCCACCTGGCCACTGAGTAGCGAAAACAAGGAAAGCTCATTGGGATATATCGATATCCTGAAAATTAATGGAAAAACTCGTACATATCCTCCGTGTAAAACAACGCAAATTCACGGAGCTGATAGTGAAGGTAATTTCACGTAGGTTCTGATGTTTGTCAAGAATGGAAATTTTGAATTAATTTTTTTTTTAGTTTGTGAGGTGTTTGCGAATTCGTTTCGTGGAAAATAAGCTCGGAGATATTCTCCGTAAAATTCGTTGAAATTGAGCTCTGAAAGTCAACTTTGTGCTGAGTATCTATACAATAAATTAAAGTATGTATGCCTATTCGCTTACAAATTGAGAACCAGAGTTGCAGTCATGGTATATATAATGAGCTTGTCATACCTTTAATTCAGTCGGGTAGTACATTCTGTATAATTGTTATGTAACGTTAATATATTTCACGCTTAAATCCTCTTGAAAGTACGATCATTTGTCAAATCAAGTTTATAATAATGTTAACTATGTTTGGTACAAATAGTTGGANTGGCTTCAAGTATGAGAAGAGTGACAAGATATCGGGGTTTTCATTGAAAATTTTCGTTGTAGACAACCTGTCCCATTCACCCAAGCTACTTTTATTTTCTAATTCTACTTTTATTATTCCCTGTTATGAATAAATGTTCACTTCTGTTACCTGGTGTAACTAGGGTTGCCAACCCTCCCGTTTTCGCCGGGAGACTCCCGGAATCGGAGAACCATTTTCAAAATCTCCCGCCTCCCGCCTCGAGGGGTTTTCCTCCCACTTCTACTCAACAAGAATCAACCTATCAGTCTCATCTAAACAGTAACCCAAACATTCACCCGTCACTAGTTTTATGGAGGGTGTAAGGATGTCACTTTGTGCCATTTCTTATGGAAATACACTCAATAGTCATACTCATGCTTCTTTTCTGTTTGAACCCAATAACTAGAGAGGTACCGAAGGGAAACCGTTTAGTCTCTCAGTTTCAAAGTGCTCATTCTCAATGTAAGCGCTCCTCACATTTTTGATCGGCTAAAAGAGATACTTTATTATTTACTGGATATAATAGCATTAAAAAATGAATCTCTATATATTGAAGACAGAAATGTATCATAGATTAATAATTGTGATTGTGTTTTAGCTCTTTTGTTCTCAACACTGAACATTTAAACTTTATGGAAATTATACATGCTTATTTTCTTATATAGCTTTACGCCGACAATATCCTGATTGTGAGTGATGTAAATTGTAACCCAACTTTAAACAAAGTTATTTGGTAATATCTTGGAATTTTCTAGGAGTGCTATTTACACGATTCCGTTAAAAAAATCATGTCAATTCATCTGGAATTATATTTATGGGTAGAGCTAATTCAAGTAAGATCAAATTACATATTTATGTTGTACATCGATGAGGAATGGACGTTTTATGGTAGTTGAAATTATATGAATGTTTAAGTTCCCGGAATCTCCCGGAATGTCCTACTCTTGGAATGGAACACTCCCGGAATCGACCTTTATGGAGTTGGCAACCGTAGCTGTATCTTCGGTTACAGTTAAAGCGCTGGAAAATATAAGAAGCAATGAAGGATATCAAAGTTTGTGCAACTCTCGAGGTAGGGCGTATAAATGAGATATAATTCGATGTCATGTTATCGAACTAAACCGAAGGAACCGAAGCAAAAACTCATCTCCTGGACACGAAAGATCCATCTCACTTAGGAAGTCACCGCCCTATTCTCTTCGCGCTACTGTCAGTTGTTAGGCGTGGCAAAGATTCGCGTTCCGCTTGTTGCGTATTTCCGCTTCTGTACCTCAAAATTTTCATTTTCGATGGACTTTTCCCTAGATTTATCGACGGCTTCACGCTCTCCGCTTTAACTACATGAAAGGTCACGCGTGGTCATATCCAGCCGTGTCAGACGTACGGGCAAATTACCTTTTCCAAATCGTCAAGTGACCCGTGATTATTTTCGTTCCGGAGAGAGGTTTCCAGAGCTCCGGAGTGTTTTTCTTGTAAACACGATTAAACTTGAGGCGTGAATTTGGCTTCCATAATTACGTAATTGGTGGCAAGAACTGCTGTGGATCCACAGCGGTGTGAAACACATGGGAATGTTACCCACTCATTTGCTTAAGGGGTCAGCGACGACGAACTGGACGTAAAAAAGTCAAACCTTATATTTGTAAAAGCATAAAATACGGGCAAAATTAGTTTTATTTACACGGGAAGAGGCAAACAAATGTTGAAGCTCGTCATTTTCATGTTGTCCATTATACGCGAGATTTAAATCTAATTTTACAAGGATTTTTTTCAAAAGGTTAAAATCTTTATTAAATTTGGTGGCAACGGAAATTGGAAGAACGGAGGAGAGGGAATATCTTTTATTGTGACTTATTTAGATAACATTTCATAATTAATTATTTTATGAGTTGCTTATTTAGCAAAGATATATTTTGGTTTTATATCAATAATTTAAAGTTACTACTGTTAGTTAATTTTCTCACTGTTAATGGCACTTATTTCAAAACCATCGGGTATGAAGGAATACATATCGGCAACTTTGCCAATTTTTATATCTTTTGTGGTGATAATATATTCGTCTCTGAGGTCATCGTTCTTTAATTTACGATTATAATTAAGATCTCCATCGTGAGAAGTATACAATTGGATTTCATCAAGGTTAGAAATACTAGAGAATTTAAAGCCTTGTTAGTTTAATATATCGTTTCACTCTCGTGTGATGATGACGATACTGATAATAATAATAATAATTATTATTATTGTATATTTATAAAAATTGACATATGTAACACTCATCTCCATTCCAAACACAGTAAATATATACACGAAACATAAAGAAAAAGATACAGAAACATATGCCTCTGCCCGTAGAGATAAAAGAACCCAAATCCTGCCAAAATCTTCCCAATAATAATTTAAGCAACCGATGTAATACCTAAAAATCTACGCAAAAGCCTCGAAACAATTGGAATATAAGATCAAATTATTATTTAAATACAAAAAGCACTACCAGTAGTACTTTCTCCATTTTGAGAAGATATTTAAACTAAATACGAAAATAAAGCAATAGATGAACCGAATACCTTTATAGTAAAATAGATGAATGTTTCCCAGACTCCGTGCTGAGAAGTGACAAATAATAATAATGGTAATAATAATAATGCTTATTCATCCAACGGCATACATAAGAATGTAATCAATCATTGTCATAGGTAGGCATACTTACTCTGTAATTGCTAATTGCAAATCTACATTACCTTTAATTACGATTACAACATTTCACTTTTTAGAACCATTTTAAACTACTTAGCAATTACGAATATACATTACAATTATGATACACGACGTTTTAATGAATATGATGTCAATCTACAAAATACGTTGATGAATCGAGTATTTCAGGATTGGGAAATCTGCAGCTTTTAAGCTAATTTCGGTCTTCGCGGGCGCTGAATGCGTCACCCACTAAAACAAATGCACAATTTCAATATTTTTGTTTTCCAGGTTTCCTCATCACACCGACTGAAAATAAACTGGAAAATATTTTACTAAGAGTCACATAGCTGTCATTCGTTTTTTGACGTGCAATTTCGAGTGTCTGAGCTTATTTTCATTTAAGTTATACTTAGCCTGGTGGCTTCATTTGCGATCTAATGACTTCTTATAAAGCCGAATGATATATGTGAATTTATGATGAAAAAAGGTTTCCCGATTTTTGACTCGGTTAAAAATCCCAATCATTTTGTTTTATGCTGCCATAAGCCGAGGTTTTCTGTTATAAATTTATTTCCATCAAAACTTTGCTGTTTAACAATAACATTAGTTCCAAAGAAAAAGGAGGAAAGGTATTGCACATTGTACCCACGACCACGAAATCTTCCACACGGCATGTGTAATTGGTCTGGCACGATAGCTTAAATGGCTAGAGCAGCCACCCGGAAGGTGTAAGATCCGGGTTCGAGTCCCAGTCCTGTCAGAGTTTTTTGATGTCAGTTTCTCCTTGGGAATAGTAATTTCAATATTGAGTGGTGGTGTTGGAAATTTCCTTTTCCTAGAAATTCTTCTGAACTGCTGTTGAATAAGTGTTACTGAAAAAAGCATCCCTTGAATTGAAATTTGAAAAGTAGCTTTATTGCTGAATTTATTTCTCTCCTTTCAACTATATATTCGCATGTAGGGCAATGCTGGTTGTAAACCATGACAACATCAAGCCTTCGGAAGGATAATCTTTTCAGCGGGATGAAATTTCAACGGCGTGCTGAATGCGTTCTTTGGTGAATTTGACAGCTTACGTAGCAGATCATTTCCAACAAAGGAAATGTTTCCTGAAAAGAACGTAAGAACAGAAAGTCATGAGAGGATATCGGAAGGATGCAGCGTGATTGGTACAAGCGTATCCGTTTGATGTGACACTGAGTTCGTTTCTCCCTACTCTGGGTGACATACAGATCTGCGGATTACTACTCTGCCTACTGTTATAATCTGACAAGCGAAATCTTCGTTTTATTCGGCTTCGTCTCATTTCATACGGCGCCGTATCATAACGGATCGTAGTATGCCGCTACATGGGAACGTAACCAGAGGTTTTAAAAATGTTTTCGCGTCATTCGAAGCCTTAAGTCTAAGTTGCCGGGAATGTGTATGAAAACAATCCTTCGGTTAGAGAAATGTTTTCCTTAATGCATGTGCATGTAATATGACATAACAATTAATGTTTTACTCAATTTCTCTAAACCCTTAACATACCGACGGAGGTTCTAGGAAGGTCCAAGAATTACATTTTTAGTGATCCTGCTGTAACTACAACAATTGTTATTTTCGTGACATCTATATGTGTCTAAGGTAAAAAATATAATTAGTCTTTTATAAAATTCTTTATTAGAAACATGTATAAATAAAACTTCCCTTGGGGTCCCGGCAGGACCTCGATTGATACACTACGTTACTAGTTCTCTTTACTCTACCCCGTCACATCTTTTCTTAAATATAAGCTCTGATCGAGCTCGTGCTTCCCTAAAAAAAAAAAGATCGAGCTTCTGGACGAAATCTGTAGCAAGGTTTTTAATTTTAAATGCTTTTACGAATTTTTTCGAAGTTGGGAATTATACATAGGTAATATTTGGTTTACTTTTACTACTATTAAAATAAATAAAATATTGTTGAACAAAATATCCCAAGATCTATATCTATCAGAAAACCCATAATACCTATTTTAAATAATCTACAGAAATAAACGATTAAGAAATAAAAGAAAATCCGTGGGGCCCTCCCATGAACCCAGCTTGATAAACAATTTAGACTAGGCTTGCTATGTTAAGGGTTAAAGATGTCCCTTTATATTATACTCTATAATGATGAATATTGTTCCTTCAAATAGTATTCGGCCTCGTTTTAAACGTCAAATCCTCTACCATTAGCTACTACAAGCTCTGTAAATGGAATGAGGCATAACAGGTAATATGAGGAGTGAGGTATGTTATCATTGCTTATATAGAGTATCGGGTGCCATTGAAAGAAAAATAATATAATACCATTTTTATATTCTACGGAAAATTTTTGCAATAAATGGCTTATTTTAAGGAATGGCAAGTGAATTATTTAATTTTCGAAAAAATATATGCTAAATATTTGAAAGTTGCGAAATATATACACGTATATTTCATGGCGTATTGGAGTACGTAGAGGATTTGATTCAGAAAGAAATGGACCATTTTATTGAATCCTCTCACTGATTTAATGAGAAGTAATCATCCTAATGACGTATACAATTTTATTAAAACCTGTGAGCAGAGCTTGTGGTTTACAAATGGGGTATATGGAGCAATTTTTTTATTGATTTATAATCCAGCATCCTCCTCCAGCATCATTCTCTTTCGATGGATGATCCAGGATCAATTTTCTATAACAGTAAATTTTAACTTTTTATTTTTTTCATTTACACGTATTGATCCGTTTTCTGCTTCATCCGTTCTGCGTAATTATTCGTCAGATATTAGTTGAGACATCTTTACGCCACGTTAATAACTGAGTTTTTCAGGGATTGTCATATCACATCGTCAAAATATAGGAATAACGTGAGCCTCTGGTGATGAGAGTTTTGCCGCAAATCCACTTCTTCTCACGCTTTGTAAGCTGTTATTTCTTCGTGAGGCCTCTTTAGCTGTATTCGAGCACAAAATGAATTACGAGGAATAATAATGAGGTTGAGGTTGTATCGAGAAATTGTTAATGGCAATCTAACGCTGACTCATATGTTGCTGATGTGAATTAATTAATTGGTACTATTTGAACGTTATAGAAAAAGAGAATGCCTACTCGTATTGTTTTGAATTAGTGTTTTGATTCGTCAATTATCCGCACTAATTTTACACTTATTTTAATATCTCGCTAATCGAATTGATTCCATGAAAACAAATACACAGTAAACACATTGCATTTTCCATAAAAAACGGACCATTTCTTTATTTCAGAAGAATTTAAAGGGTTTACCTTATTTTCTTTCGAATATTTTCCTAAGAACTACGGTCAGATCATGTTGTCGAAAAATTCACCATACATATATATTCCTTTTTCAATTTGCGGTAGTTTTATATACCTTGAAATTCCCTACTTAAGCTACCTATAGCTAACTCCTTCCTGTTATATTTACATTTTCACCCTTCCACCAGTGGCAAGGGAATATACGTATCTTCGACAAATATTGTCTTTTTATACCCTAATGTCTTTTTCTATTGCATCCTATACTCTATTACTTTCCTGAACAACCCCTCCTCTAAATATTTGACTCATCCACTTCAACTGTCTCCGTTTAATATCCTAAATCGAAAGCCATGCGAAAAATATTGCAATGCATAAGAATACACACACACACATCAAACATTTCCATGAATTCATCAGCAGAAACAGATAAATGTAAACAGTCCGGAGAGCTTCTTCACGCTCGAACGCTAAAGCACCCAATACTTCATCCTCGTCTTGCGGAAGACGGACTTAAAAAACAGTTTTTTACGTCTGCGGTCCGTCATTCAATTGCGGTTGAATTATAGCCAATGACACTAAAAGGTTTGCCGCAGATCGAATGCGTTAAGACTTCCATAAGGACGGAACACGCGTGAAAAATCCCCATTGTGGAAAAAGACAAACAGTCTGCCGCATCACTTGGCGATTCGGGTTCCAGTATCGAACAGACGTTCCGTCGCCATTGAAGATTTGCCGATCCGCTCCGCTCCCTCCTGGTCCCACAACGCGGAGAGCTTTTCGCTCTGCATTAACAACTAATATCGTCCCGACATCTGCCGTCATCATCGTCGCTTTGCCCCCCACGAACTAACGCCGGCCAGTCTCCAAGGGACGACCGAGAGATTCGCACGCAAACGTGTTATATTCAGCCCAACTCTGACCTCGTGTCCCTGCATCCCCCTGACACGCCCATACCCCGGTTTATAACACAGACCCATACCCCTCTCCCCCTAACCGCTTCCCCAACACTTTCTCACCCTTGTCCCTTTTCGTCACAATTCCCCCCTCCAGTTCCCTTGATCCCTTCACTTCTCTGATCCCCCATCCTGACCCCGACCCAATTCTTTTCTTTCGCATCCTTTTTCATACTCCTCGTTTCCTTTATCTATTCGAAAATCCTTTCACTTCCGATTTGTTCCTGCCCATGGTGTCTCCTGTTCTTCTTAGATGATATGCAACATCATTGGAAATGCCATTTCAATTATAAACAGTATGTTGGGATTCCTTGTAAGCAAGCATATTATAAGCTACGAAGCATTAATTATAGAAAAAATATATTAAATATGGATACATTTATATAAAACACGGATACATTTATTGAAAATACGTTTATGGAAATGTAAAAGATATCCTGCGGACGTGGCAGAGTTACCAAGCGTTAGAGTAACCGTTTTAATTTATTGTTATCGCGTATCGTTCGCGGAGAATGAGTCCCTAAAACAACTTGTCCTCGCATCTATTTCTCATATTTTATGCTCATTATAGGTTGGGCCGAAGTAGTAAAAGGGGTCGCATGATACCGATTACGTCTTCCGGAAATTTTCTTACTCTGAATTTATCTAACAATCGCAGCCTAGCTTCTAATCTCCTTTCTTTTAAGGATTCCCAACCTGCGTCTGAGAGCATTTGCGCAACGCTTGCTTCTATATCGTAGCACTTTTTAACAAATCGTACCGCCTTGCGATACTCGAGTCTCTGCTGGTACTGCCAATGTATGAGCTTAGAATGAAAGAAGAAGTATGGAGGCCATCGTTGCAAAAATTCATTTTCCTGATATTGATTTAACATAGAAATCAACCCGAGAAATAGGCTGGACGCTTAGGTATTTTTAGCTTACCAGTCTTTGGATATTGATTATTTGCGTAGATAAAAATTGCCCTATTTCTGTATAAAGTTTAGCCGTGACTATTGAAATACAACCGCAATTGCTCGGTTTATCGACAAAATAGTTCTTTATACTTTCTTAGGAATACTCTTATATTTCAAGAAAATCATTTGAATCAAATAAATTCCTGCCTGACTAGTCTTAAACCCAACCTTTGATGTACGATAAATTAGTGCTTCTTCTTCCACGAAAGCTTCCTAAATTTTTTCCGCGCGCATCTTCTTCTCGATAGTAGAATCCAAAAAATCATCCAATTAAGGTTAATGGTTTCGGCCTTTACTTGTTTATGCCAGAAGAGAATGAAACAATATGGTAGAACTAACACTTTAATTTATAAAATACCGCAATTAATACGCATACACAAGACCTAGGTTTCATTGCTTAGCAACATCATCAGGTGATGTTGCAATGAAACCTAGGTCGTGTGTGTATTATTATTATCATCAGGCGATGTTGCTAAGCAATGAAACCTAGGTCGTGAGTGTGTGTGTATTTATTGTGGTATAGTATAAATTAAAGTGTTGGTTCTACCATCTTATTTCAATCCAAAGTATCGTCGTGAATGTGTTAAATTTGGCAGAGATGGTTTCGGCCTTTACTTGGTGGTAAATCATATCGAAATATGATTGGAAAAACTTTAATAAATACTAATAATCCTGAAGATGGTGCGATGCACCGAAACCGGTCGTGTGTTTATATGTAATTGTGTGGTATAGTATTTATTAAAGTTTTTCCAATCATATTTCGTGTTAAATTTGGTCTTGAGATAATAAGTGGTTCGATCCTGTAAAAGTGCCGGTCGAGTCCGGTATAAGAAAGTTTCTTTTTGCGGTTTCCGTAGCAACCCTCACTGCAATTAGCGGGATTGCTTGTTTCCTAGGACAGAGAATGAGGGTATAGATGGAAGTTGCAATCCGATGTAAGAAGAGCCGACGAGGCATCTAATTAGTCCTGCCACTTTAAGTTGTCTATCTGTGATCATTTGCTTCCCTTTTTGGCATCCCTAGCTCCAACTTTGCCTCTCATATTTCCTGTCGAAACTGCACATGCATTACCCCATTTAGCTTCCCCCTCTTCAACCTCCCTCTATTTCTCACCCTCTCAACCCCCTTCCGAGCTCACCCTTCCCTTTCCTGCCCTCAAATTACCCTACCACTTCCGATCTTGCACCCCAACGTTTAGAAAGCTTTATTGTCTCATGACCCTTTCATACGGATAAGATAACCGAAGGCTCTTCAGAGTTTTTGCTCTTATCGCCTGAATATATCGATGTTATTAACGTAACTGCCCACCGAGCTTAATGAAAGGGTGAGGATACGCTTCCGGAATTAAACGAATTTATCGCCGGATGAGTTATGAGAATTTGCGTAATGAGCTTTACATGGTCCCTTTCGAATGCTGCTGGTTTAAACGTAACAATTTTAAGTTAATGACACTGGAAAACAGAATTTTTGTTGAGTTAAAGCTGACAATTGTTTTTCACTAACTTTCGGCATCTGAATTCAAATACGACATCAGTTTTTCTCTATCACGTTTAATTTTTATGGTGAAGGATACCCTCATTTTGATCCAAAACCATAAAAACTGTACTGACAAAGGAAAATAAAGAAAAAGTTACCTGATTATAATGATTATTTAGAATTATCTTATTCATACAAAACCTTTACTATATAGTTACTGCAAGTCGAATTGTGTACAGGTAGTACAGTTCTGCAACCGAACATAGAAACCAAACATTGCTCCAATAATTGTCAGCCACTATATTTATATCCCAATTACCCTGATGACATTCCTGCATGACATTCATATCTTGGTGGAATCGTTCACCTTGCTCATCACTGACTGCACCAATATTTTTTGGGAATTCAGCAAGATGGCTTTGAAGAAAATGTACCTTGATGCTCAAGTTTCTTGCCAGCATTTTGAAATTCTTCAAGATTCTGGGCAATGTCGGTGTAAAGTTTTTGGTTTTTAAATTACCTATGCTCCTATAGGTATTTGGCGTGTTACCCAAATCTTTTTGTGTTGTTGCTATAATTTTTCTTTTAACTTTAAATATTAAATTTAACTCACGTATTGACAACTCAGGGTAGGTAGAAGAGAGGCCAGCTTGGCCAAACCTCGCCTTAATAAAGAGTTTGTTAATTCATTCTTACTTGAAACTTTAATACCTTGGCCTTATCTTGAAACCTTATTTAATTATGACATCGAAATTTTTCAATCCTAATTTTTTTAACTTCTTGAAAATTCACTTAAAGAAGGCTGAAAAGAAATGCAATATTTTAGAAATAGCTGCAGAGTATCGACTCCAAAACATCGAATTAACATCCTTAAATAAATTAATAACAAATATTTTAAATTGAGTCCCAGTATTTAACACATCTGAATAAATCTTTAATTGCTACGGAGAAATGATGAAATGTCAGAAACAAACATCAATTTTTCCTGAAGAGGCGATAACTTTACTGAAATTCATTCCCAAGAGACATGAACATAATCCAGACACATTCGATGTCGCTTGTTCCCTTAACACGTTCGCTGCTGATCACTCCACCATTGGAGGGATAAATGCATTGGAAATGGAGGTATCCGCACTGAACGAGTTAGACGTCTTTCACTTGAACTTAAAGAAATAAATGTTTTATTGTTATAAAAGTACTTTTGACTTCTGAGGTACCTTCCATAGTGCGGGATCCTCTTGGAGAAACCCTTTCATACATCCCTTACCCTACCTCATTCCTACATCCCTTCTGGACCCTAATACCCAGCCATACCCCAAAATCCACACCTCTCGCTTCAGCCCCACCCCCTCGTCTCTGATACATCTTCTCACTCCCTGTTTCTTTCCCTTTCAAACCAGCATCACCCCCATCTGTCCCCGCGTGACCCCTCCACGAATATTTTAGTTCCGGCAGGATCCGAAGGGCCGCCGTGTGGGTTCTGGTTATCCTTTGATCTGGCGGGGTTCCTTTGGGAAAGGATGGGCAAATTATGTCCTATGTGAGAGGGTCTTAGTTTGTGTGTATTCGTAACCGTGCGCGCGCGTCGAGTATGATTAAATGTAGTGGAAAACCAGGCTACTCTCGCCTTCCCTTTCTCCTACAGTGCCATTTGGGCCAAATAAGACTCACACCTCTTTTTCGGGGATGTATTTTTTGTTCGATAACCATCTATCACCTCTCACACACACATCCCCTCTAACACTCATCCACTTCCACTCTCCACCCCTTTTGCAGATCATCTCTTTCTGTTGCGATGCCGTACGCATATTTTTCCCTTTCCAATTTCCTTACTTACTTACCCATCTTCCCCTCGTTTTCCCCCCTTTGCTTCTCATCCTTTTGGGTAACGGTTCCATTTCGTCCTCACTCCGCCGTATCGGCCAAATCTGTATTTCTCCATACCTTTTGCTCTTCCTCCTCCTTATCTATCGCGTCTTGCCTCTTTTCGTGATATTTTGGGAATGCTTTTCATCCAGGCATATCATACAGGTGCTTCTCAAGCTTCTTTCCTCTGCTGAATATCCACAAGCTGAATCTGGCAGCAACAGTCACCTTACGTTTGGTAGTTTTTCAAATTGCAATAGCATATGCGGCCGCAGTGGCATATCGGTTAGAGGAAGGCAGGGGTCTCGGGTTCAAACCCCAGCAAAGGTAATTCATCTGCCGGCTTTTTTCGGGGTGTCAAGGTCGCGGGTTCACTGAGCCTGTAAATTTTCGAGTGACCCCGGTATATTCTAAATAAGAACAGGTGAAGAAGCATTGTGCTACTAATGTATGTAATAGCAGCCTTCCAACCCCAAAAGGTAGGTATGCTAGGAATGGGAGGTTATCTCTATAACCAAAAAGGAGAAACTAAAAGTGTAACTTAAAATTATCAAAAAATATGTTATTATTATTATTAATTTTTTCTCGTTAGAGTATGAATTTTTTTGGAGATCTTTCTGATAAACTTTCTGATAGTTGATATGTACTGAAATAGTATATCTGATTTTTAATGATCTGCCCCTGGACTTTGTTAATTTATTGTAAGCTTAGTACTCAACGCATATGAACTCAACTTTTACACCAAAGTAAAGGTAATTCTACATTATATTTCTGAGATTTTTGTGTTCATGGCAACGAATTACGAAATTTACGGTGAAGAAATATTTAACCAAGGTACCCAGAAAACGGCTCTTTCTGCGGTTCTCGGCTTCTTCATGATGTATAAAAATCAATTGCAAGGAAACGGCACAACTTACGGCAACGCAATTTCACCCAGATATGCATAAGAGCAATGTCATTCTTATGAGCTTTTTAAATTTTTCGAATATGTATTATATTGTTGTTAATCGGCGTAAAAGTTTAAAATCTATCTAGTCCTAGAGT
Organism: Ladona fulva; assembly: GCA_000376725.2. Taxonomy (NCBI): domain Eukaryota; kingdom Metazoa; phylum Arthropoda; class Insecta; order Odonata; family Libellulidae; genus Ladona; species Ladona fulva. The sequence continues at coordinate 548,913 of KZ308672.1, read as the reverse complement.
TTTAACCTTAGGAAAAACTGATTGCACAGTCACAGTCTTAATATAATTAAAACATTTTTATAGTAGCAATTTTAAATGTGCTTCGACAGCTAAGGTAATATCGTACGTGATTCGTACGGCAATTTCGTACGTATCGAACCCGGGACCGTCTTCATCTACGTCGAAAGCGTTACCAACATGACTATCCGGAGGCTCCTCTGCATTCAATTTGTTCCTAAATGTTGGAAAATAAAATTAGTCTTGCATTTATGAACTTTAATATCGCAATTCATTGTATTACTTCTATTTTTCATGCGTTTAATTTCAATATACTTCAAGATTAAAGGCTTTAATCCACCGAAATGGCCAGTCGGTGATTATAGTAATTCTATGAAGCAACTCCCACTATATCCATCCTTGTTAGTGTATTTATAAAAAGATATCTCTAGAATACATTTTTCCTCTTAAGGTAGCGTTTTCCTTAGTCTTTGTTGATATTACACAAATCCTGATTAATTCTCTAACTGCTGTTTATTTATCCAAGCTTTTACACGATTGAGTCAATATTTCCTACCAGGAAATAACCTTCCGGTAAAAGAGGGAACTCCAGTGAAATGCCGAGGGTATGATTCTGATTAATCATTCATTGGCCTGTATACTTGCTGCAGGCAATATAAGATCATATAAAATGAATATGCCCGTAAATAATCACGTGGAGTTAATTTTAATCCGAAGTCGTGTCCATTCCATGCAACATTAATGTTCTTATGGAAATTTTACGCAAGAGTGTCAGGGGTATGACGAATTTCTTTCAGCTTCTCCCCTTCGTTGTTAGGGGTGCGGTATTCTTTTTATATTCAAGCCCCCATCTTTTCCCCAATCTCTTTGCCTTTCGGCAGATTTCTTTTTATCTTTTTCTGTTTCGTCATCCTTTCCAGGCGAGTGCACCGTATTCTACTTTGATTCTCCGTCTTTTTCTAATGCGTTTCTCCTTTATTTTCTTTGACTGGTTCTTTGAAACCCCTCACATTTTCATTCCTAAGATGTAATTTCTTTCTCCTTAACCTTAATAATCGTTATTTTTTTACTTGCATTGAAGGATGAGATCGGGCGCTTATATATTTATTGAGAGTTTTGATTTGAAGAATATACTTGTTTCAACCGTAGCGGTGAGAGTGAAACTTCATAATGCTCCACGGATTCAGAGGAGGTTCAATTATTTATTTATACCCTGCCTTCAGAGAAGTCACGCTTGAGGATGCCGTATCTCTCTACGGTAATTTTTCAGTTTGCGAGCATTTATATGTGAGTTATTTAATTCATATTTCATCATTTTGCTTAGAATCAACGAAACTTACAGTTACACAAAATTTCTCGTCTTTGGATATGACTTACTTTTCGCCAACGTGCAGTACTGGACCTATACCCAAATTGTGTTACCTGCGGTCTAATTCTTAAGCCTTAGATTTTTATTATACCACATCATTTTAAGGAAATAACAGGACTGAAAGTGAAAATGTCTGAATTCCTTTCATCCTTTATTTCAAGGCATAGGCTATGGCGTATAAAGTTATTTGCCTCGTATACTTTGGATCGTGTGAAATGTAACGGCGACTCTTGTATGCAAGGATTGATGCATTGATATACAATGATTATTTAATAATAATATATCAAATAAAATTAACCTATGAACTGATGCCCTACACAAGTAAAATTTACAAGTCTATTTAAGTGAATCCAATTTGCTTGTTGACATCATAAAAAAAGTTATGGTAAAATTCCTATATCATAATTCTTTCTAATTTTTAGTTGCGATCTCTAATCCGCTTTGTATTGAAGATCTGATCTTCTGATCATTACATATTCTAAGATGTAATTTGCATTGTACAAAGGATTGGAAACACAGGAAAACGGGTAAGGGTGAANCAATGATTGATGCATTGATATACAATGATTATTTAATAATAATATATCAAATAAAATTAACCTATGAACTGATGCCCTACACAAGTAAAATTTACAAGTCTATTTAAGTGAATCCAATTTGCTTGTTGACATCATAAAAAAAGTTATGGTAAAATGTCTATATCATAATTCTTTCTAATTCTTAGTTGCGATCTCTAATCCGCTTTGTATTGACGATCTAATCTTCTGATCATTACATTTTCTAAGATGTAATTTGCATTGTACAAAGGATTGGAAACACAGGAAAACGGGTAAGGGTGAACTTCTTCCTTCATTCATTTCTTCTTCCTTCATTCGATTCTTCCTTGGGATTGTACAAAGGAGTCAAGGCGATCAGATTTTCGATGCAACATCTGCCCACGTCGAAAGAGGGCTCGTAGGGTAAGAATGTGTATGTATATATATATACGTTAATGTGGGTGATATCTGGAAAACTTGAGCACAAATTACTATAAGAGTCAGAGGAAGCGTACATTATATCCGAAAAGTTAAGAAGGCAAGAGATCACTCAGCCTCGCTGTATTTGAAACTTTTAGTTCCGACCTTAAGGCAAGATATTTACATTCTTCATTTTATGCATGCAATTTCTAGTTGTTAAAAAAGCTCTAGGTATTCAGGACGGTTCCGCGACTACTGAGCGCGCGACAACTGAGCGCGTGACAACTGAGCGCGTGACAACTGAGCGCCTGCGACAACTGAGCGCGTCTGACTACTAAAATTAGCCTAAAAACTATGTTATATTAATTTTGACAATCTGACAGATAGCATAATATGTAGAATACTGCTATAGTGAGTTATTATAATAGTGGATTAAAGGTCAATAAATTCTTCGCGGGCTCTCCACNGCGTGACAACTGAGCGCCTGCGACAACTGAGCGCGTCTCACTACTAAAATTAGCCTAAAAACTATGTTATATTAATTTTGACAATCTGACAGATAGCATAATATGTAGAATACTGCTATAGTGAGTTATTATAATAGTGGATTAAAGGTCAATAAATTCTTCGCGGGCTCTCCACCAGGTCAGGTAGCTTGTGGCCGACGTTTCGAAGGCAAACTCCGCCATCGTCTTCAGGGTTCAGATGGCGGAATGTTCAGGCTCATGTTATTATATACCACTATGTTATTTATATAAAACTAGAATGTTGAAATAGTGGATTAAAGGTCTTTAAATTCAAGAAAAATAGAATTTATGCAACATATATATTTGAGGGTCAAAGGAAATACTGCCGACGAAATTTAAAGGAAATTCTGCTGACGAAATTTAATAGATTATTAACAAATACTGTTATAGTTACACCTCTTAAACAAAGAAGCGTATAACTATAACGATATTTGAAAAACTATGCCATCCGTAAGATTGTCAGAAATTAATATAACATAGTTTTACGGTAACTGAAGTAGTGAGACGCGCTCAGTTGTCGCAGTGCTGAATTGGTCTATATCTTTGTTAATACACGTGTTGTTTAATATAAATAACGTTAAAATACACTGTAGAATGTTAAAATTGTACAAGGTGTGATTTAAGGGTCTTTAAGTTTACACAAAATGAATTTTTGTCACATATATCGAAGAGTTGACGTAAATACTGCCGACGACATTTAAACGAAATACTGCCGTCATCCGTGGTTAAACAAAGAAATAACTAACTATAGCAGTATTCTACATATTATGCTATCTGTCAGATTGTCAAAATTAATATAACATAGTTTTTAGGCTAATTTTAGTAGTGAGACGCGCTCAGTTGTCGCAGGCGCTCAGTTGTCACGCGCTCAGTTGTCACGCGCTCAGTTGTCACGCGCTCAGTTGTCACGCGCTCAGTTGTCGCGCGCTCAGTTGTCCGGCCACGATTCAGGACTCATCGCTAAGGATGAAAAATTTCGACGATTTCATGAAATGTTACATAATTTATCTGTGAGAGCGAGACAATTTCTAGTGGGAATCTCTCACATCAGCGGATAAATGATTTGAAGAAAGTCAAGTATAAAAGACAGTTGCAGTTTATATGAATGATTTCGTCTACTGGTGCACTTAAGTCTGCATAGCAGCCCTGTTAATCCCACTATCCTCCTGAAGTAGGTAGTGCAGTCGCCACTTACCAAGCTCACTTTATGATGAATTGGGGCTTAGACATAATTAGTTTACATTTAGGCTAAGATATATCTCTCCCTTTGTTCCTGCCTCTCCCTTCATTTCCTCAAAGCCCCATTACTATTTCCTTCCATTATCCCATACCCTCTTTCTCCCCATTCCTTTTCCAATTTGATTTTCCCCTCGCAATATCTATCGGTCTTGCAAATTCAGCGTGTCTGTAAAAACCTTTGATCTAATGCCTTCTCTCCCTTGCTTCTGTCGCTCTCTTCTTTGCCCTAACCCCATTATGATCACTCCATTTTTCTTTTCCATGCCTCACCGAAATTTCCAATTCCACTCCCCCGTGCACTTGTCGCTTAATTTTTCGATATTGCTTTAACTTACTGAAACGTTTCCATGAAATGGCCCTCAGCATATATACATCTTCGCCATATGCGTTTCAAAATATGATTAAAATTCTGGATTTTCCCCCATAACATAATGCATGTGTAAATATAAAAGGATGTGAATTTAAATTTTCGTGTGAAGCTCAACTTCCTTTGTGTTTAACTTGTAAATGTTAGCTTTCGCGTACGTCATATTCTTGGTTTAGTTTGTCTTTATCGATTCCAAATCTGCTATTCTTTCCAGTTTAGTTCTTTCACCATTATTTAGCATATGCAGTTGGTTCCCGTCTGTCTGCATATAGTTAAGCTCAAAGGCCTATATGAAACTCGAACCCTCCATTATTAGTCACCAAAGCTTCAATGAGGCTTACAAGACAAGGTGAGGAGTGAGGTAGTTCAGAGTGGAAATGAGGCTTACGAGGCAGTGAGGTAGTTACCTTTTTTTGCACATTGAACCAGAGTGCTACGAGAGGAAAGCATCCTCGTAAGGAGAATGACGCCATGAATAGCATTTTCCACACTATTCAATGAGGTGTAACCTAACTTAGTGCAATTTTATAACACCACTCATACCTCAGTATTTCTTCTATTATCACAGGCATGAACAAGAATGATACGAGAGTAAACGAAAGATACATGTGTCTCTATCCAGTACTCGTACTTAAAGAAAAATGGAATCCATTTGTCAAGATATGATAGCAGTTATGGTACGCAAAACACTAAGTCAAATATAGGAAACATTTGAGTCTGTAACATGTTAACTTTCCGACTACAATCGTTTTGTGGAGGTTAATTTAAGTGAATTTATACTAGTGCAATGTTTTTCTATAAAATGTTTTGATAGAGAGGGTTTCAATTTTTTGAGCTAGCTAATTATTTGAAGTAGCTAATGACAGAATACATCAGATTGGCTGGATAATTGTCATGTGTGATATATTTATAATTTAGTTTTAATACGTGTTATTATTGGTCAACCATTGCCTCTTTAGCAGTGTAACAATTGCAAGGTAGGTTATTGTAATTAAAGCTGCTATATCTCCCTCGACATGTTGATCTTTATCATATGTATCCGTAGAAACTTACAGACCTTAGTGCTGTTTCAAAAATGTTGGCAAAAAGAGAAACTTTCTGGCTAAGATTATCAAAATATTAAGGTAGAAATATGTCAACTGCCACTCCGTTTATTTCAGTTACCTTCCACGTTTGTAACGAGAGATGTAAAATTTTGTTCTGCATAGAAAAGTGAGCCAGCTTCGGCTAGATACGAATATATCTCCGTTCCGCTTTTTCCATAATTAGATTCAACTCAGATGCCCGTAGCTGTTTCCGGGGATTTCTAATTTTATGAATGGAAAGGGAACTTTATGGTCACGATTTTAATTTTTGAATGTGAAACGCTCCTGGGTGTGGGATGAATTTTTAAGGAGAGCAGGTGTTTGTGATTTCATATGCGGCGGTCTTTTTACTCGTATTTTGCGGATGACGGTTGCTTTGAGGAATTTTTGACATCTATTTTGAGCACCTCACATACTGAATTGTACTGTTATCAAATGAACAAAAACTGCTTAATACGCATTGTATGTACAAGGTGTACATTTTTGGGCGGGGATTTGGAAAAGAGTCATCTTTCATCGACAGGTCACTGGTACATACCATTGGTCTGAATGGCAATCCATAAGGCTGAACTCGAGTTGCGTATTGCACGAATAACATGAAAAGTCCAGTATTGAAATTTTACGCTTTGAAATAAGTTCAATCGCGTAAAGTGAAGTAAAAAATAATATTCTGCATTTTATTTCCACTTGTGGTAATGAAAGGGACTGGGATACAGAATTATTTAAATACCTAAACACGTTTAAAAATACCGGAAAGGCCATTGCTAAAGGCCGCATAGAGGTTCCCCACCTCTGGTTTAGTGTGTATTGCATCCTTTGCTTTCCTTCCTAGGGATAACTATTTTCTATCGATTCACAACGCATATTACTTTTTAGTACAAGCTTATGAAATACAATTGCAAGTTATAACTAATAATTATATTAATATATATTATATAATTNATTAACATTATTTCGCACAATTTTAAGCATCGCAAATTAAGTTTTTCCTGTTTGCCAACGTTTTATTCACTCAGCAATCTCGGGCAAATTAACGCCGTTTTATACTTTTCTAATTAAGCACACAACAAAATCGGATGTTCTGTACAGCTGTTTTTTTTAAGAAGGTGTTAATTATTGGCCTAAAACTTTAGAAATCAACATAAAATATAATCCTAATCTTATCATAGGTTTATGTGCCTTAATATTCCTTATTCTCCAGAACTTTCGTTTTGTTTCTTTTACTATCACCCCGACTCATTTTTTCCATTCTACGCCATATCCTTATCTCGGAGGCCGTTAATCTTTTGATGTCTTCCTTTCTTAAGGTCCACGTTTCGCACTCACACTCAAAAAACAATCCACATCAAGAATGTTACCAGTCCTCTCTGATTCCTTTATCGAGACCTCTAGTAAAGAGATAAACTAACCATTAATAATGTACTTAGAGTTTGATATTTTAATTTCCGATTACAAAAGAATTTATGTATATGTCATTATTTAATGTAATTAATAATTCAGCGATTATCATTAACGATATGTGTTTTCATTATCTCTAAAACCATCTCTAATTCCCTCTGATTCTGGAACATTACCTAAAAATAAGAAAAAAGGATAGTTAGGAGTTTAGCACAAATTCTGACTCCTGAGATTGCTAAGTTGTCCTCATAGGAAAACTTAACTTCAAAAATCATTCGTGTTACCTCCCGAGCAGAACCAGGTCCTAATTTGTAAAATTAGAGAGCTCTAATATGAAATTCCTGAAGAAATTATCGAATAACAATCTACCTTGTATAAAAACAGTTCTTGTTAGCTTCGTTTATTAGTGTATGTATTGTATCAGCAAAGATTTACATCGGAAGAAAAATAGAAGAGTTATGCCAATGACGTTGTTTAAAGAATGCAAATTTGAAGATTTCTTCCTTTGAATTTAATGTGATTAAACATCGAACCACCTTTATTAAGTAGTACTACTACTATATATAAGGTATTATATTTTTTGATGTTACTAAAATTTAAAAGCACACAACCAAAAGATGATTATTTACTAAAGTTAAACGTATCTCATTCTAATATTTGGTGAACAGGAAAAGCGGCTTCTCATATTTTATCATCAGAAATGACATCCGGAGCGATTCACTTTTGTAGAAAATTATGGAAAGATATCGTGATAAATTTTATCCGAGGAATATCCTTTCCATGAAATAAAATATACGCGCCTATCCGCATACATTCTGTGGAGGAAAAGTCAAGAGTCGTTTCAATAGCACATAATTTTCCTTCAGAATTCAAGGTACGGTGTGTGTTACCTCAACTGTCCGGGGCAGTCTCACCCTAAGGCAGGTCGATTAACTTTGTCAAGAGCGTATACGGAAATATGAATTTAGAGTTCCTTCTCCAGAAAAGGTTTCGGAAATATAAAGAATTTTAATGGAGAAGGGTCTTTTTTGAATTTCTATTTGGACGTGCCTGCCTCAAGGGCTTGGTTGTTGTGAGGGTGGACTTTTGATCCCACAAAACCTTTACACTCACTTAGGTTTTCCTCCATTTATTTGATTTATATTATATTTTTTGCGGAACTTTTTTTATTCATTTGAGTTTATGAAGTTTAAAGTTTGATCTTCGATCTATTCCCAAGTTGATGAGATTGATATTCAAAAAGGCTAATCTGAGTAACTTTTTTGAATAAAAATCGGACAATCCTGAATACTCCAACCCTCATTGGCTTTTTTGTCATAAACATTGAAAATTTAAGTTTATACCAATGGAAAGTTTTATCATACGCAATGTTTTTGTAGGTTTGCGATGAGTATCGACGTGGAGGTAAGGGAGGTGCAGCTTTAGGAATTCATAGATTACAGTGTAGTTTAGCTCAGTCTCTCCCTTGATCGAGATGAAAGTGATAATTTTCTTCGGAAAATTAAACCTAAGAAATTCCGAACTGTATTTACATGCATGAGAATCTTGGTAATTCCCCAAAATAACTTTGAATTACGATTTAATTTATATGTAATTTTGAAGCGATTAGTTACGATATGAAGGCGTATTATCACCTACACTGTCCGAAATACCATCTAACGTAGTTATTTGCGAACTTACCTGACGGAGACAGAAACTTTCTTTGTAACTCACACAGAAAATATCCCTTAGTTAGACAACTCTGCCCCTTAAAATTCCGTGTTTCCGCATAGCCATTCGTATGCAAATCGGTTGCGCTAAAAAGTTCATTTGTGAAAAATAATTCAGTTATTAAAACTGTAGACACAAGCAGATAACTTAGCGCAGAAATGAAATAAAGTTTAAACCGAAGCTCCGCAATTTTAGCGAGTGATAGTTCAAGATATTCGATAAGTTAGGGTTAGTTTATCTTCGGTTACAAGTTTTAAACTGAGAATTTATTCAGAAACTTTAAGGGATTTAAGAATATTAGAAATATTAGCTAGAAACCTTCATCGGGCCGCTACGGTACATGATTATATAGATAAACCATAGAGAATAAGATTACTTTATGCCATTAAATATTTAAACGCGCTACATTCGCAGTAAATTTTGCGATAGATGTTTTTTCGATTGGAAATCATTCTGTGAAGTACCTTGTTGTACCTTGTACAACATTAACATTGCAATGACACCATGGTAGATAAAGTTGTATTGTGTATAAATATTTATCCTTGCGGTTGAGTGTAATTTTTATACATAAGATATCCATAAATTGCCGTTCTGCAAATCTTTGTTGGAAGAAAGAAGGCATTACAAAACGGTCATCACTTTTCAAATTGTTGAAATTTAAGGAAAACAGAAATTTCCCAAGGAGAAACGGACATGAAAAAAGTCTGACGGAACCGGGACTCGAACCCGGGTCTCCCNAAAAGATATCTATGATTATAAAGTGAATAAAACGGATCTCTAGTTCTTTTTTGAAGAAAGAATTAACCCAAGAGTTGAATAAATCTCATTTACAATATACCATTATAGAATACCAACCCCAGAGGGTTATTTGTAGCGTGAATATAAAGAAATTCTTGTGACATTCGCTTCTTGCGCTTTGCGGAGATGATGATTTTTTAAACTTCAGGCGAGAGGTAACTCGGAGATATCAATTCATGTCTCTAGTCTTGGATCTGCTAACGATCACCATGGAGAAGATCTTCTGTGAAGCGTGGCATGCTTTGCTTCACTTCATAATTGGCCCTGTTTCCGAGGGAGACATTTGTGGGCATTTGTGCGTTCGTCAGACCTTCATTAACTTTTGCATCGATGGATAAATTGCCGCGAACATCACCGCGACGACAGCGTAGTTTGGGTTACAATTCTAATAATGGAATACGAAGAAGAAATTTGAATAACTGAGTAGAAAATTAACATAACTTTATTATTTTACAATGATGCAGTGGTTAATCATAATGTGGAAGAAATGGAATACAAATTGTACAATATACATCTACATAAGTACCCTGCAAGCCGCCTTCCGGCATGTGGCAGGGGGTGTAAACACCAATAAGTACAGAGTGTCGACCCAAGAACATCCATTTAATATCTTTAAATATATTACTAAAATACTTTAAAATGAATTCCAGCATTAAATACTTCCGAATACTCATTTAGTCACTAAGAATAGGTGATGAAATAACGGGAAAAAAGATTTTTACGAGAATTCATTCTCTATAAACAGGAAGTGTATCATCAATTTATTTAAAGGTGTTAGATCGATGTTTTGAGGGTTACACTTTAACTATTTTTGATACTTTGTGTTTCAATTAAGCCATCGGAAAGTAAATTCTCAAGAAGATTTAAAAAGTAGGATTGAAAGATTTCTGATTATATCATATTCCAATTATTTAATCAAATAACCTTTTGTCGAATAACAGGAAGGCAAATTTTAAGCTGCTTTCCACAGCATCTACACTCTACAAACAAATTGTTAGAATTATAAGGAAAAGAAAAATTTCAACAATTGAAGCCAGTGAGTTGTATTAAGCGTGATCCATTTCACAATTGATCGCTCTAATTGTTGAATTTAGTATTCTTGAAACGTACGCAAACGCAAGGGCATAAAGAGAGACAGAGAGTAATTGATTTGTGAGGGGCGCCCCCAGTTAAAGGTGTTCATTTGGGGACACAATCGTACAGGCAATCAGCCCACTGGGGCCTAAACACGTCAATAAAGTCCCCAATCAATCAATGCGCAGCCCTGGGACGGTTAACCAATTTTTGCCAAATTGGCAGACGACGCTGATCCTGAAACTTCCTTCTTTCCGTTCTGGCGGGTTTCACCTAATAGTCTCATCCTTAGGAAACCGTAGCTAAGCTATTACCTCCGGTATATTGGGGAACTCGGAGCAGTAATCTCTAAGAGCGGGAGTTGAGCAGGGCCCATGTAGCGTGGATTGATCACTGAAGCGAGGGTTGTATCGGGAGCACATGCGTTTGATTTCACATGCAAGCCATCGTGGAGTAAGTTTATGGACCCCTGATGGAAAATGTAGAAGATTATCCTCTAACAGTTTTTAGCCACCGTGAATTCCGTAAAAAAATCTTAACTATTCCATTATCAACACGATGAAGTTTTCTGACTGTAGAAACGGTAATATGGATTTCGAGGTAACTCGAACGCGTGGTGTTTACCGTGCCACACGCCGAAAGGTAGTTTATTTATGTAAATGTAAATGGTAAGAGAAAAAATCAGGGCAAAAATATTTGTTTATCAAATTTATTTATTGAACAATGGTCTTACCTGCTAAAAAGGTTACATGAACCTGTACAAAATTAGTGGAACGAATTTAAGTGTAGTCGACTTAGTTGAATATCTTGGAATCACTCTTACAAATGATTTACACCGGAGCACACATATTCGAAAAATATGCGGTAAAGCGACTAAAAAGCTCTATTTTATAATGCGCATTATTAGAGAGCGATATTATTTTACATTGATCAGGCCCAATATTTAATATATATAGCGAGTATATGGGACCCAGCGGATGAAAGGAATGCTCGCCAACTCGAGAAAGTGCAGAGCAAGGCGATACGTTTTGTTAAAATGTGCTACGATAGAAAAGCATACGTTGCGAAAGTGCTCTCGGGCGCAGGTTAGGAATCCTTGAAAGAAAAGAGATTAAAAGCTAAGCTACGATTGTTCGCTAAATTCAGAGAAAGTTCTTTTGCGGATGACGTAAAAGTTATTATGCGACCTCCCTGCTACTTCGGCCGATCAGTCAATGAGCGTAAAATAAGAGAAATAGATACAAGGTCAAGTCGTTTTAGGGATTCATTCTCTCCGCGAATGATACGCGATACTCGAATGCTTGGTGTTTACACCCCCTGCCACAAAGGCCGAAAGGCAGTTTGTAGGGTAAATATAAATATAGATGTAAATGGTAAGGAAAGCCTCGGGGCGTAAATTTTTCTTCGTCAAATATATTTTGCGGTTGGAAAATCTTCGAACTTTTATGTAAAATGTCTAAAAAGTTGCATTAAATGCACAAACGAAACTCAAGAGTGACCATTTTCACGCAAGCTTACAATTTAGAGTGTGAATGCATATCGAAAAGCTGTAAAGACAGCTAAATATAATGGAAATATCATGCAGTACTGTTTGTCATACACAGCAATCACTGGATTTATTTTTATCTATATACGTATTGGATTTACAGTGATTAATCAGTGTGGAAAACTTCACTCTCTGCTTTTAATTCAAGCTCCTATGCAGATCCTAGGCAAATTGCTAGTACTGAAAAGTCACCAAGGGGAAGGTGGGGGGGGGGGAGGGGGCGATCGCCTCCTTTTCAATCCTTCCCTGTGGACCTTATCAGAAGAGGAGATAACTTTAGGGAATTCCATGGCAAAAAATGTGGGTCGCATTTTCACTGGGAAATTAGGTAGTTTCGGTAAATTTTGCAAAAATCCGTAGAGAAAGTAATTTTGACTAGTCTCGACACATGTGCATTAACGTGAAGCACACAAGACAGGCATAACGTTCGTTGACCCAAAGATGAAAAGGGGAATTAGGGACAAAGGGAACAATAATTTAGGTAGGAAAGAGAAGGTTGAAGGATTAAACTCCCTATGAATGGGAGGGATTATGAAATGAGAGAATAGCTGTGAACCAGCTAGAGAAGATCAGAAAATTACCATACGTTGCAGGAAAGATAAATATTAATTTTTCCTTTTTTGGATCACAGTAACGTTTTCTAAAATAGGAAGTTATATCAAAATAATACAGATTTTGAAATGCCCAAGTNCTTGCTTCTCTATCGTAGCACTTTTTAACAAAACGTATCGCCTTACGCTGCACTTTCTCGAGTTCGCGAGAGTTCGTTTCATCCGCTGGCTCCCATATACTCGCCGCATATTCCAGATGGGGCCTAACTAACGTGAAATAGCATCGCTCTCTAATATTTTCATCGCATCTACCTACGCTTTATAAAACCGAGAGAATAATGCTGTAATAGGGACCTTCAGCCAGATTGTCAGCGCATCCGCTTTTGGGGAAGGCAGTTCTGGTTCTCTTGGGACTACGCTTTCTTGATTCGGGTAGGCAACCGATGAGAAGGCCTTCAAACTAGCGGCAAAAGCGAAATTCATCTTCTTCCTCAATAATTAGCCAATTCCACATGTGATGAGAAATGTAAACCAAGGGAGAGAACACGATGGCATTACAATTGTTATAATCTAATAATGAAGACAATTAAACAATGATATAAAATAGTAAAAAAAGTATACTATCAATTCCCTCCACCTTGAGTTTGTGGTAGGTTTGCATGACGATGAGAATAGTAAATGACACAACATTGTTGTTTTATTTTTGAGTCATTTATTATTCTCATCGTTAAAAATATTATGAAGTAGTATAATAAGTCATACCGTAAAGTTAGAATGTTAGGATACGTTTAATTCAAATGATTCTTTTGAATGAAGAACTATTATTCTTAATCGTCGATTAATTTTTAACGCTGTGGTTAATAATTTAAATATAGTACAGACGGAATAGCAATATTTAATGAAATTTGATTATAATTATTAGAGATTCATAACAATTAATTCAGTTATATTAACTATTGTTTTGAGGTGTCGAGTGACTTTAAATCAGTATTAATTATACGGACTTAATTCACATCTGTTTTAGTATTTGCGCTCAATGTTTTAAATGTACTTCGTTTGTTTTACAAATTGTCTTGTAATTTATCTCCGAAATATTTTCTTAAATCTAGGTTTTCGTCTCAATATTGTTATTAAAAGTTTATTAATATGAATTTCATTGTGCAACAAGAGCAAATCAGCTTTAAGCGAGGCTGAGGGCGTGAAGATTTTGGTTTCTCGAGCCAAATCAAATGTGGGAATAGAAATATGTATTGCTGTAATACTTGATTTAGTATGCATACAAACATAGTTTCGTACCGAAGAGGCAACACTTAATAAATGCTGTAAATAAATTGTACGGGTCCTATTTACGAGAGTGATTCTTCTTGAATTTTTCAAAATTCTGCGAAAATTTAAGGAGGTATTCAGCTTATTCCTTTTGAAAAAGGTAGTTTTTTCAGAAAAGCATTGTATTTTAAAAATTTAATGCTAAATGCAACACATTTGTATCCCTTTCTGATGCGCTTGAGGCAAATCTGCAAGCACATTAATGCAATTTGAAGGTTTTGTTTGAAACCCGTTTGTTTTTATACGAAAATTTGGTTTGTATACCTACAGTAGTTGTAAATAAACTATAGCGGTTAGTATTAGGTTAGTAGCGGTTTAGTAGTTGTAAATAAACTATAGCGGTTACTATGAACTAAGATTATTAGATTAATCTTGACATATGTTTGGCGTACTGTAAAGGTATCCATACTCTATGAAAACTTTAATTTCTCGCAAATCTGGATTTTTTCATTTGCGATTTACCCGCAAGAAAAGAAGTACTACGGTTTGCTATATAATTCTAAATTACGGAGAGCGGTTAACGAAAATTGAACTTAAAGCAAGGGAGACCCTTAATAAGCGTGAATGTAGGAGGATGGATTATAGTGACCCTCCGGTGGGGATGAAGGTTTGGTCGGAAGGCTTGGGGGAATTGACCTGCGACGACAACGACGTAAATAGATCAGTGTTAATTGCAGGATACCTAAATTTACCGCAGGTAAACGGTTTGTGGGAGGAAGGGTCAGGGGGTAAGGCACATAGACCAATAAACATTATCGTAGTCGTGGCATTACGCACATGGTGATCAAACCGAAGCGAGGTGGAAGCAGTATGACCTCCATTTCTTGAGAACCAATACGCTTATTAGAAATGGCTGAGTTATGGCCGTAATGATAATCTTATCCGGTTTAAAATGTAATACAGGTACCATATCGTTTATTATTTAACTTTTCATTTTGCACGTAGTCCTGTTTCGATTTTTTTCTGTTATAGGTGAGAATGCACTTCGTTGAATTAGTATTTTCCTTAATTTCCTCGTGTTTCTATCTTAATTTTGTCGTGAAATTGTAGAATGTTATTATAACCACGAGCAAACTTTGGAATACCCTTCCTGCCGAAATCAAATCTTCAGTTTCAATTCACTCCTCAAAAGAAATTGTCGCTCCTATCTTTCTCAAACTAATCATCCCTGCCGAGAAGTTATTCTACGACACGCAAGGATGCATTACTGATACTCCCCCTTAGGTTTTCTATATCCCTTTCTCCCTGGGATTCTTCATCATGCTCCTAAGCTCCTTCCCAATTATTCCCAACTACGCTGATTAAAAATATGATTCATCTGTCTTTTGTTCATGCTTTATCATTATGAATTGAACTTTTTATGTTCTAGCCATTTATTTTTAAGCATTTCTATTTTGATTTCTTTTCTTCCTTTCCTTTCTATTTTCTTTTCTTCGTTTTGTAATAAAGTCATCATTATTATTTATCCTTTTTCCTTGAAATTTTTTTTCTTTTCCTCAAATACTCGAGTTTTCCGAGATGTATTCTTTGTCCTAATTAACAAGCGATGCTCATGTTTGCCTTTCAATAGTCAACTTCTGTATTTTCTAAGTTATCCTAATTGTGCCATTTTAGTATTTATGTTAGTGTTTCTATGTGCATATGATTTTAGTGACTAGGTTCATTGACCAATCGGGAACTTTTATTGAAACATAGTAACGGTGAAAAGTTATTAAGGCATTATCATGTATTTGTTGGTCATTTTAACCATGTTCTTATTTCCAGGCTATATTTCTATTTCCAGCTGTGTGTTTTTAAATCTCTTAGTCATTACTCTCAGTAATTTTGTGCAGGTTTTTCACACCCCCCTTCTTTGTGGAAGTTTTCCTGCTGCGAGTATTTTTTCCTAGGCCACACTTAAGTTTTTAAACCCACAACTAAATGTTTCCAAATTTGTTCTTAATTCGACTTAAGTTTACTTTTATTGTCGAATTATTAACTTTTTAATATTATTATTGATTTATAACTTTTTAAATATTGACGATGGGTTAAATGGAAGAGGAGACTTTAAAGTTTCAATTTCGTCCAAAATGAAGACTTTATTTTAAACTTTAGGACGAATGAAAAGTTTATTAATATTTTCCAATGTCATTCATTCTTTTTCACTATCTTTACGTCTAATGTTTTGATTTGAATTTCCATTATGTTTTATTGACTTCTCAATACTCATATGTTTTCTAATATTTAATTTAATTCTAATATTGTTCATCCATATAATGTTGCTTGCAATTCTCCTCAGGTTTATCTAGATATTACAATTGATAGTTTTTTTTTGCTGGCTTTACTCAGTCGTTGTGTTTCCTCTAATGATACCTTTCTCTAAACTCTTCTTATTTCTAAAATTCGTTTCTATTTGAATTATTCCGTCGGTCGTTATCAATGCCATGTCACATGTAAGCCTCCACTTGCTTTTCCATTTCTCTCTCTTGTAAGCGCTCCGTTGCCAAGTTACCCCTACGCATTTGGTATCTCCGTTACATTTGACCTTTTTGTTACCTTCTTGCTGTCTTTACATTTTTCGGGGGAAATTAGAACCACCGATCACCAATGGTAGGTTTACCTAAAGTATAATAACTATTACACACACACACAACCACATATTAGCACACCCCACACAAAGTAGTGGGTCCAATAAGGTACGAGCTATTGGTACTGTTATCTGTTTTACTCTGACCCCTACCGTGATAAAAAGGAATTAAATCTTCATATCTTTTAACCTGGAAGAAACGTTTAGGTGCATTATCATGATTTTATTATTATGGTATTGTGCATTAATACGGAATTATTTGTACAGCCTCCGAGGGAAAACTTTATCAGCAGTAGAATCGGTGAGTAACTTTGGAGTAGAAGTCAAACCTTGGAGTAGCTCTCACAAATAACTTGACATCGGGTACCCTTATTCGTAATATATGTGGACGAGTTCTTACGAAACTCGGGTTTGTTAAGAGAATAGTCGGTAGGAACAAAGAAAACGTCCGTGAACGATGTTATTTTGCTTTGGTCGGACCTCACCTGGAATATGAGTGTAGTGTTTTATTCGAGAATTAGAAAAAGCACAGCGATATTTTGCGATGTATTTCGTAAACAATTGTTACGACAGATCAAGTTACGCACATGCTTCAGGACGCAGGATGGGAGTCTCTAAAAGATAGAAGAATTAAACAAAGGGTAAATTTACTAAATGAGTTCAGAGAAGGTACCTTCGTAGAAGATATAGCCGATATTATGCGTCATCCCTGTTACATAGGACGTTTTGACTCTGAGAGGAAACTCAGAGATATAAACGCTACAACGAATCGATTCAAAAACTCATATTTTCCGCGAACGATACGCGAAATTGACCGATTATGAAAGTAGATTCATGGTGCATGCTCCCCCTACCACACGCCGAAAGGCGGCTTGCATGGTACATAAGTAGATGCATGGGTCCATGTTGTTATGGACAATTGCCATGGTTACAGATTTTACGCCGGTGATGCATTCTTATAGTTTTTCACTTTTGACATAGGCCATTGGTATAATGATAGTGATATTGAAGTAATATTGAGTGAATCATACGCATAATAAGTCGTTGGAAGAAGTTTTTTATCACATCGTCTAAGCGTGGCATGAGATCGCTCACATCTTCAACCATACAGTCTTTCGAAATCAGAGGAAATATTCATCAAAGCCAAATGGTGCTCCTTCCATTATCACGGACCCACTGGGTTAGATAAAAATCCATGAAAATTATCTTTTAGGTCCTCACAAAGAATGGGCTTATTTTTAGGAAAGAAAGATGGCGAGATTACGGTTGAGTATTAGCTGGAGGAGGAGCGTCCCACATGCTATTTACTCGGCTGTCGTTGACTCATTCAGTACATAATTTAGTGGAAGACACCCCAGGAGTGACATTGGTCCCTTAGAGATACTTTAATCGCGTATGCACCCTCTCCTAAAAGGTTCTTCGACACCCTTTCATTATTGGAGAGCCGGGATCTGTCGAAGGCAGAACTCCTTCGAGCGCAATGCAAACAAACGGGCGAAAGAATCTGCACCACCGAATCGATCATTTGCTCCAAGAGAAGCCAACTCAAAGCGATCGGTGATACAAGGAGTTGAAAACTTTCCGAGCTACTTCAGTTTACCTCTCCAAGTTCTGTCTGCACCACGAGCGGCTGAATTCCAAACTATTAAGGCCGCCGCAACCTTGCCAGTATGGGATAATAATCTGAGTGCGATATTATCTCAGCGAAAAATCAACCTTGATAACAAATTTCTCGGTTAATGAAGGACGACGTTAGGCAAAAGGGACTCGATTCAACATAATCCTCCCAACTCCTAAATTTTATTTACTTTAAAACAGCTATAATTTACAAGATAATCTAAATTCACTACAAAAACCATGCTCATTATCTATCAACCCGAGCAATTCACCAGTCCTTCCTTATACAGAATATCAGTGCATAAAATACAATAAAATTTAAGGAAAGGGAAGAAAACATTGCTTAGTAAATGCAATAATTATAAAAGAACGTGTTAAATATTTATAATGTATACATGATCTAAAATTACCTTCAATTAGCATTTATATTAATTAATAATACGCTNATAAAAATATTCGTCCATTATTTTTATTGTTATTTTTTTCCTCGCCACAAAGTGACGTTGTCACGGGAACGGACTGGTGTCAAGTTCCATATATTAACGAAGATAATTAATCTTCGTTTAAAAATGTTCTGATTAAATGACAGGTATCCAGGATTACTGATTTTTTAATGATATGTAGGTTAATTTCAACCTTTAATCTCTTACGGGAAAAGCTTCTATTTCTGTCGCAGCTTAATAATTAAAGTAGGCAGGTAGGTAGCCCAGGAAAGCAAAGTAGAATACCTCTGTCCTAAAGAATAGTTATTAAATCCTATTGCTATGGTATTTCATTACATTGGTATTACTTAGTCCTTTTCTGCTCGTTATCCCTGCAGATATGCTAAGAGAATACAGCTGAACAATACATTAGCGAGAGATCATGGTTCGGCAGTATTTTCCTCACTTATAAAGGTTTCTCACTCATAGAGGTTTCTCACTTTTAGAGGTTTAGAATTGGTAGCGGCTTACCTCACTTATAGAAGTGTGAATTAATTCATGTCTAACCGCTAGTTCTCTCACTCAGAAATGTTTAAAAAAACAAGGAAACATAATGAGGAATCAAGAAATAATAGCTCGCTATGTGATTCTCTAATGACATCATTATTCAAGTATTACACTCACTTAAAGAAATCCGTCGGTTTCATTCGTTTTCCAGTTTCGGTATTTTGAATATATTCAAAGCCCATTAATATATTAAAAAATTGACTGATTGATATACGTGGAAAGTTCATAAAACCTATGGGCAGTCTGTACTGTTCTCAAAGCTTCTCGCTTCGTGGGAAAAGGCTTTTCTTTAGTATCCAAACTTCCGTTTGCTTGATCCTCTTCATCTTCGCTGTCATTTCTGTCCATGGACGAGCTCCTGAAGGCAAAACGTACCTTCGTCAGCGATCGACACTCGTCAAATAATTTGTCTTTGCATACTTATGTAAACCTGACCCTTTTCAGAGGAACAAAATTCCTGCGTGTGACCTTTCAAAACACACAATGCATTGCATTTTTAAGGAGAAACTCTCGCTTCTAGATAAAAAAAGAATAAGGCAAGGCGATTTCTCTTACAGAAGTCCGGATGAAAAATAAGGTAAGAAGAGAACATACCTTATGGTCGTGGAATAAAATATCGTGGCAAAGGTATAAGTTTGTCTCTTTTTCTTATTCTTTGTAATGTAGACCTACCACAAAGTGGAGACTGAATTAGTAGATTCTAGAAGTCTGGATGTTAAAAACTACTCTATCGTACAAAAGTTTCTACTTTCACACAGAGGTTTTCACGGGTGCAAAGGACGATATCTGCGGATTAGTCTCTTTTGCAGAGTATTTTCACACATCCAGATCCGACTGTAGTATATATTCTGAGATTAACGGATTAAACGTTGAACATGGCCTGTAGATTTGACTTGTTGGCATTATTGTCCTTACAAACTCAATATCAAATGGAATTTCATGCAGTTCAGTTCAGAAGCATCATAACGGTTATCTCGTGCTTAAGTAACGATTTATTACAATACATTTCAGTGTATGATAATTATTACACTCTTAAATTCATCCAACGTCGATGATTAGCACTCTCTGACTTATTTTGCAAAATTTTCCGCACTCTTTGCGCTGAAGAAAATTTAGACTTCAAAATACGAAATAGCCAAGCTACGTTGAGAATGGTTTAAAAACCACTTTCAACCAAGGATAGGAAATATAATGAATACACTCACGAAGAATTATCTTCGATTTACTATCAACGCACTTGTTAACAGAGAGCGATTCATCGGACAACATCTCGGTCGCCGAGACGCCTGTGTGGATATGATGCTATCGATCGAATGAACAGCCGAATAAATTGCTTTTTTTATGACTCTTGACATTCAGATATTGATGCGTTGCATAAAAAGAGCTTGAACCTTTTATATTATCGGTTTAGATATTTTTATCGTACTTCTCTGCTGTTAGGATTGCGTTGAGAAATGTTCCAGTTATTCAGAGCACATAAAATTTACATTTCCACTGTTGCCATGCGCTGTGTATTCAGACTCTGGCTACATTTGCTGCATTTGTGTTTTTATGAAAGTGAATTAATTCCTTTGGGATAAAAATATGCACTTTTGAGCTGACAGTACTTATTCCTTATTGTTATTTTTCATAACTGAAAAGTACTATCGAGAACGGAGAGAGAATGAATAACAGTATCATTTCATTTTGCTGAAAAAGTACTGAAAGCTTAAGGAAACAGGAAAGCTGTATCTCAAATCGTAAGCGCCTTTTAAATAAAAAAAACTGATTTTTAACCTCCTCATTTGTAATTTATTCGGAATTCTGACAAATTTCATTAGGAAAATTCGAAATTTGCAAGACTAAACTATTTAATATTTTTTGCAAGAAGACTGAGTTTCAGAAATAGATAACCTATTTGTTAGCGTTTTGATTACTCTATACCAGGGATGGTGAACCTTTTGTGGCAAGGGTGCTATATTTGATAAATATGAAGAATTTGTATTCCAATGTGATGCTAAAGCTTAGAGTGAGTCTTTTCATTCTCAAGCTATGATACTAAGATGTCTTAGTTAATGCACAGGATCATTTATTATCGTTTATAACGAAATGAAACCACATTAATTTTTTAAAGGCTTCAATTTTTACATAATAATTAATACATAACAAAGAGTGATATTCCGTGTGCGAAAAGATTCTCTAACGTGCCACTTTGGGTAGTCACGCCACTCCTTTATGCAGTTCTAGAATAACAAACATTCTTAGTAAAGCACTATAGTTTATATAAAATTAATGTCAGTCACGGTGCTTGCCTTTGCTACTTCAATTGATATTAAATAGAATTTCTATTGATTCATTGTTCTGCTTTTCTAAGCAGAAGCAACGATATTTCTTACAAAAACAGGCAACGATAAAAATATTCGTCCATTATTTTTATTGTTATTTTTTTCCTCGCCACAAAGTGACGTTGTCACGGGAACGGACTGGTGTCAAGTTCCATATATTAACGAAGATAATTAATCTTCGTTTAAAAATGTTCTGATTAAATGACAGGTATCCAGGATTACTGATTTTTTAATGATATGTAGGTTAATTTCAACCTTTAGCTTCTCTATACTGGCTGCCAATGTTCTTGGTATTACCCCTGTTGAGGATATGACTATTGGAACTATATTTACACTTTGTATAAATTCATTTTATACATCATATTCTACTGGAGAGAACCAAGTCTTTCTATAGTTACACTTTTTAATTTCCACCGTTTTTCTAATTCTGTTGCTAAATCGGTATATTTCGTAATTTTGCTCTAGAAAGTTCTTTGAAGATTAGAGTTGAGGGTTACTGCAATGTTGTTGTTATTATTATTATTCTCTTTCCCATAAACATTGTTTTTGGGTAGAAAAATGCGAAGCATGGCCAAGGCGTTCAGATAATTTACACCTAAATATGATATAAAAACTTAAAAAATAAAAACATATTTCATTCCTTATGAAAGAATCGTCTTAAAATTATATCCAATGGGAAAAGAATAAAAAAATACAAAACCCTATTCCGAAGTTGCTTCGTCCCCATATTGAACGATGAAGCACTTTTCGCGAACATAAAGTGACCGGCACATTTATTTGCAAACAGCCGAACGCAACAGCGCCAGATAACGTTCACCTGTGTTTAAACTCAAATAAAACTCGCAACCAAGGTTGAACAAATACCACTTGTTTGTGAAACTTGTAAATAAGTGCCCCTAAACTACGGGGGCCACCCCCTGTGACGTCCCTCGCGTAGAGGGCGCTTTTCTTAAAAACACGCCCATCTAAAAAATGCGAGATCACATTTGGCCCGACCCGTGACGTCACCCGATCAACTACATGGCAACAACAGCAGTCAAAGTCTACTTAGCAACGGAAAACTTGAGAGGCGGTTCATCATCCACCCGCGATCAGGCTCTTGAATTAGTAACTCCTCTCGCCAAATTCTAAACATGGCGGTCCTAGTTTGGTGCAATTCCCATGCGGATCTCTTATGTTTGTATTATATCTCCGTATTCTGGCCAATCACACCATTCCATCTCCCCTCGTCCCCTCGGTGAAGCTTACTTTTCTCCGTAATATATCACTACAAATAGGTTTTTTCGACCACCCCTCCCAGCCACCGTAACCCCTTCCCATCCCTTTTTTCCCTACTCCACTCCCATATCCTTCATGCCCAATTCTATCTCCCAACCCGCTTCTATCCATCCTGCCTCTTATCTCGATTTCGTTACAGTTCCCCTTTTTCTGCTCAATCCACAACTTTCTTTTTACCTAAGCATCCCGAGCGTGGAGTTTCCGCCATATATGTCCTTATTTATCGTTTGGCAGTAATTCATGCTATCTCGAACGTCTCTTTCTCGCAGGTTGCTTTTACGTAGCGGCGTCTTTCAGTGCATGTTCCGAACTCAGGTTTGTCTTTGCGATATCGAAACACATTCGTCGATGTTTGCGTAGAGGAATTAATTAACCTTTAAAAGTGAGTAGGCTGAAGTTTTTAGCTCGTATAATACACACGCAGTAATCCCACGCGTCTCTTCTAGATTTTCCTCATACAAATTTCCAATTTATATGAGGAAAAGCTTAGTAGTTAGATAGACTCTGTGAGATTTGGGGGATAAACTTGATAATGCTCTCCTTTATTCTGCTCGGAATTTTTATCAACTTGGACATTAATCTAAAGTGTATTATTAATTAATTTTAATACTAATTAAAGGTAATTTTAAGTCCTTGTATATCTACATACATACATAAACATTATAGCTATTACTTCATATATACATACATTGTAACTACTTAACACGTTCTTTTAAAGTTATTGTATATACCGAGCAATGTTTTTTTCCCTCCCTTAAATTTTATTTTATTTTGTGTATTGATATTCTGCATCTCAGTGTATAAAATGTAAGGACTCCGGTGAACCGTTCGGGTTGATTATTAAACGAATATTGTTTTGTAGATTGTGGATCTATCTATATCTACAAAATGTTTATGTATATCTAAATCTATATAGGTATCTTGAAAATGGTAGCTGTTTAAATTGTAAATCAGCGTATTTTGCAAGCTATTGTAACTAATTGAGGAGATGGTTAAATACAAGTATTTTGTAGTTGTATGTAGAGCTTTGTATCATTGTTTTTGGTAGCTGTAAATTTATTGTAAGTCGGCGTCGCCACCTGATTTTGAGTCTAGTTACATCGGTACAGGGAGATAAATAAATAAAGTATACTGTAGAATGTGAAATTTACCTTTATAGATTCATACGTAAAAGCGCACATTATACGCATATAAAAAGTTTACTTTCTTTTACTAGTTTATCTGGAAAAAATATGAATATTGCGTCAGGCTATTGCGTTTTCTTTTCTTTGGTGTAACGAGCAACGCCATAATGACTATTAGCTTACGTTCCTATTTATCAACATATTTTCCAATTCGACAAACGCTGCTGAGCAATCAAGTAAAAAACAGGTTCCGACTATCTGCACGTTCATCCCAATAAAAAGGAACCTCTGTTAGGTTATCAGAAATCAGAAACGCCCAATATTGATCTTTGAAATCCCCATCGAGAAAATGAAACAATTCGACTCGGAAAACGGGACGAGATGAATTTGAGCGTTTGATTTAAAAGATTTATGTATATTTGTAGCGGTTCATTTCCTCCAAACTTCACGAGGAAAGAAAAGCAAAACATTTAGTTTGCCAGCATGAAAGTTTGGTCACCACGGCAACTACCATCAAATATTTTACTTCGGGCGACTTATTTCCAAACCCGGTCAGCGATTGCGGTTGTGATTCCGGGGCCATGTAAATTGGACTCCTAAGGGTACATACATCGGGAAAAAGAAGAAATGTCAACCGGGCCCGCTGTTGGAAGCCATTTAAACAGGGAACTTGCCGCAGGGCCAGAGAACATTTTGGGAACAAACTTTCCTTTACGATAAATATTATGTTTCTACCTACTTCCTCCCTCTTTATTGAAAATACATTCTTTGAAATTCAACAATGGCGAAAAGGTGAGGAAGAGATCATATTCTAAACCCTATGGGAAAAATAGTGTTTCAAAAATAGAGAGAGATAAAATTCAGCAGTTTCAGAATAACTTGTAAATAAAATTGGTAGAGTATGTATGATACCGATAACATTAATTCTATATGTATGGTATACATATAGAATTAATGTTATCGTTAATTCTTTGAAGTATAAAAGAAGAAAAGCTAGAAAACTGATTGGTTAAAAATAATTATTGATGAAATTTAAGGTCAAGATGGAAGATATTTTTTGTTAAAGAGGTTGTTGAAATTTCCGCTTTTTGAGGATATAGATGTGAATGATTTTCCATAATTCTTTTGCATTGTTATCTTTTTCTTTGAAACATTATGTGAATTGATTCCTATTACTGAATTACTGGTAAATATTGTGAAATTCTCCTTTTTATTCAAAAACGTAAGAGCTTGTTAAATACACTAAGAGTTCCCGGAAAAAAATATCAAAGGATTACTTTATAGATGCAACTGCTTCCTTATTGAATAAAGCATCCACAAATGATACTGAGAAAGAATATTGACGTAAAATATCTTGTGAAAAATTCAAAGATCTTTAATTTAAAGTTTATCTTGATCGGTAGTTGAATCGCAAAGACTTACAATAGTTATACAAAAAATTAAAGTTATTTGAAAAATATAAATACATTTTCCATACGTGAAATGAAACATAAATACTTTCGGGAAACTTTTAGACATCCTATTTTCAAACATAAAATTGATTGAACGAGAACTTTATCCTCAGAAAGGAACTTGAGTGGTCTCTCTTTTTCTAATAAACATCGAACCACCCAAACTTCTGTTTGTTTTTCTATCGACACAACTGAATTTTCTCTGTTCTACGCCATACCCACATCTTGAATGTCTCTAATCTTTTGATGTTCTCTCTTCGTAAGTTCCACGTTTCACTATTTTACAGCAAAACACTCCACGCCAAGGATTTCACCAATATTTTCTTAATGTCTTTATCGAGACCACTGGTCCTCGGTTCCTTTGGCTTTACGAAAGTTTCCTTGGTTAATTCTACTCTTTTTTGAACCTCATCTGTACACCCCCCTTCCCAGGAAGGAACACTTCCAAAGTAAGAGAGATTATCTACATTTTCTAGTTTTTCACCATCTACACTGATCGTTAACTTAGCTTACTTTCCTTTGGTGAGTCTCATTACTTTAGTTTTTCTTACATTTATTTTCATTCCATATTCCCTTGCTTTATCGTTAAGTGCATTTACTAGTATTTTTAAGTCCCTTTCGGAATCGCATACAATAGCTTTATCGTCTGCATACCTTTCTGACTTCACTATTTCCCCCTCAACTTTCGCTTCCTTGTCTATTTCTTTTCAAACTCTATTCACCATTTCCTCTGCATGTACGTTAAAAAGCAATGATGGTAAAGGACAGCCTTGTCTTACCCCGTCCAGTTGAAAACTTTTGTTAAAAAATTTAATGAGTAATAGTTGTATCAATACTGAGAAATAATTCGCCATCGAGTCGCTTTAACGAATGGAAGGATTGAGTTAAACTGTAGAAGAAATTAAATTTACTAGATAATTATACGCAGCGTGAAGAATTGTTGGATTTAAAGGTAGGAATGATTTTTATTGAGGGAACGGGGCACAGACACTGCTGCTGGATTAGCTATCGAAAGGATGGATTGTTTGATGAAGATTTGTAAAGGGGGATATGAAAAGAGAGAGATATAGTCGTATTGTATAAACGGATGAGTGAGCTATAGACAATGAAATCCACCAAGAAATATTTCAGCACACATGAACTCGCATATATATCAGAAGACTTACGATAATTGTCCGTCCATTGATCTGTCAGCTCTTTTGAAATTTCGCCATCCTCATGCAAAACGTGCCCTCAATGCCTCCTATCGTTTTCATTTGCATATTATATATCACCTGATATATGCAGAAATATTCTCTCGATATTTCTTCCATGTTGGGGAACGCGGAAAGCGACTTTTATTTTCGTATTCATAAATTTCCGGAACCGCAACATCGAACGCCGTAGAGACTATGGCTTAGCGGAGACAACTATCATCGGGAATGGAGCTATAATTCAAGTGTGGGCAAACCTCTTTTCAGCGAAAGCCAAATTCCGTAAGAATCCTTCATCGTGTAGTTTTCCAAATATAAGATAACTCAAATTGCAAGAAAAACCCCAATTTCTTGGTCTCAGAATTGAGATAAGAAATACAAAGGACAAATATTAATAGAGAAATTGAAGATTTTCGACATATTTATCGCAAGCAATTCTCTTGAGCATAGACATGGAGATGACTCTTATTTTTATCATTTGAAATGTAATTAGATTTTGTTTTTAAGTTTTCAGGTCTCTCTCAGTCGCGGATTATCAGTTCTATCTAAACAGTTACATTATTCGGTTCATTTTATGTGTAATACTCCTGGATTTTAGCAGGAAAGGTATTTACACAAAAATAAACATTGAAAAATTCATCATTGATTATACCGAAGGTGGGAATTGGTCCAGTAGTGGGTTATAGTCAGTAGAACTTAATAGAACTATAATTGTAGTAGAGGTACCGATTTGCTTGTTACTATGAGAGGATCATTTACATCTTATGCTATGAAATATTTGAATCGAATTTTCATTAAAGTTTCGTAAACAAATTTTTAGATTAGAGTAATACGGAAGATTAGGTATATAGCACCTATCACTACATTGTATGCATACGCTATAGGTTAAGAGATAATCCGTTCATAAAATATTTGAATCCCGCCACTGTTTAGGATCCAGAAGTTGTATATTGTCTAAAATATAATGTATCGATGAATTGTAATAATGTTGAATTATTCCTCCTCACATATATAATGGCCCATAATAGCCCAATCTAAGCAGATTCATAAATTGGTTAATTTACTTGTAACTCTTCTTTTTCTCACGGAAGATTTTTACATAAAGACTAATATTGTTCACTCATTCAATGCATCATTTTTTATTCTGCTTTTCAATACTGTATTGCGATGGATAAATATCAGCATCCTTCTTATAGAAAACGGAATTACATTTATAACCTGGCATTATTTCGCTAAAAAATACACACTAAAGAATACGCAAATTATCAAAAAAAGGCCTTTTTAGCTTTGTCCATAAAAACAGTAATTTACATAACTTTTACGTAAAAAAACCTTTATTACATTTTAATTCATCTCAATGAATGTCCTCCACATCTCGACTGCATAAGTTGACTTATCTAAAAACACTACTGTTCTTAGTGTTCACTCTATAGATATATTTAATACAAATACTATGCAAACAAAGTCTGTTTTTAAATCACTGCAATGATATATTAGTATTCCTTACTCCTATTTAATTCCTTGACTTTGTGAGTTCATGTGCAGTAATTGTAGTTTATTTCCAAGTTTTTGTATTAATTAAAATATTTTTATGATTTATAGATATGTTATGATGTTTTTTTATAAATATTGTGATTCTTTATGCTCTATTCTTTTATGTATCCTCAAAAATGTATGTATTCCTATGTATACTATATATTTTTTATTTTATGATGTATAGATATGTTGTGATGTTTTATTTTTATCAATATTGTGATGTTTTATATTCTATTTCTTTATATATCCTTTAAAAATGTATTTTTTTATGTATTCAATGTATTTCTTATGTATCCTATAGAAAGAGGGCATTTTTATGCCCGTTTATTAAATCTATTCTATTCTACTTTTTTAAGAAGTGGAACTCAATTAATGCCAAAGTTGATAGTTTGCTGGCTATGTCGCACAGAGGATATTCAGGAGCCACATATTCCTCGCAAGCAGACAATTGGCCATTTATGCCATAAGAACGGAGAAGAAAGCCAGGGCCCTATTCAAATGTCCAAACTATAGAGTCAGTTCCTCGCAGGCTCCCTCTCCAGTCCAAGTGCATGCTGACGCAGCGCATTCCCCCGCCCGCCCTCACTTTTTGCATCGCCCGCCCCGCCTAAGAAACCGCCCTTTCTATCATGCCATCTCTCCATTTACATCCCCTTCCTATAGACAGCCCCCCAAAACCTTCGATGAATCTTTTTCTGAGCGGGTAAACTGCTCCCGACATCGGGCTTTATCTCCACCCTACGTTGTCTCCCCCATTCCAATCTCCCCCGCCGCCCCCTTCTCAAGCCGCCGGGGGCGTAAGTGTCTGCGTGGAGGGGATCTCAGTGACGTGGCGGCCGCACGGAATGACGCGATCTCCACTCGCCCTGGGGTGAGCCGTCTCTGGCGTGCTTTTGGACATACTCCTATGGCATCGGAGGATGTGTTTCATTCCGTTTATGGGAGGAGGGAGGAGCTGCGTTGCGTGAGGAAACGGTTATCTAATCGGGCGGTGGATGGATGAGGCGTTCCCTAGGTTTATTTTCGCGCCGTCTGTTTTTTATTGTCGATGACGCTGGGGCGAAAAATAAGGGTGTGAAAGCTCTAGGGATTCGGAGAAACTCGCTTTTTGTTGACGAACTTTTTTGACTTTGGTTGATTGGAACAGGTTTTTTCGGAATGTAAGTTCATAGTGTCATTCAGAATGTAAATATGTAAAAGATTCGCCGTCTGTAATAACGGACGTCCGTGGTTAGCTAGCTTTATTTTATACCAAGGTACCGGGTTCGAGTCCCGGCTAGTTGGATTTTTCTGGTTAGGGAGTGGCTGTGTGTGTTTGTTAAGAATAATAATTATTATCATTAAAATATATGTAATTCAGACCATCTTCCTCTTTCCATTAATAAAATTATTATTATTATTTGGTACTTCTCAGTACGGATGCTGGGAAGCATTCACGTATCTCGAATGCAAATCACCAAAGGGATAAGGCTCATTTATTTCTTTTATTAGTCATTGAAACATCTTTCTACTATGGAGCAATAAGTAATTATAGTGTTTTTGTAGTTGAACAATAATTTGATCTTCTATTCAAATCGTTTCAAGGCTTTAAGAGAACAAGTCTGCCGCAGCCGGTAATCGAACCCGGGTTTCTCACTTTCCTGGCGGGTTCTCTAAGCTACCACGACAGAACGAATTCCTAGAGCCTTCCCGCCCCGAAAGTGGGAAACGCGGGTTCGATTCGCTTCCCAGCGGTAGACCTTTTTCTCTTTCAATTTCTTCACCCAAATTTAAGCATGTGAACCATGCGTTTCTCATCGCTTAATTAAACTGGTTGCTGAAATTATTACTGGGACAATTTTGACTTCCTCGTTTCTTTTTTCACTTTTTGTTCTTCAATGGGTATCTATTTTCCAAAAATTTCACGAATTTTCCGTGTATTTTATCGAAGTTCTCGTAATTTCCAATTTATATGAATGTTTCACGACTAAAATAAAATTCTATGACCATTTTCCTTTCTTTTGACACTTCTCTTGATTTCGTAGGACCATTGTTGCTAATCTAATTATGTAAAAGAAGCAACCACTGCAAGTCATGAAAACGTACTTTACGTTCATCTCTTATGGAAACGTATAATGGGCTCTTGGGTTCGAACCCGGGCCTTCACAGAGATGAGAATAGTTTTCCTGGGGGTTTCAGCATCGTAGAAACACGGTAATGTTTGTTTCAGACCTATAACTCAAGCCATTTCTAAGATAGATAGAGGGACGGACAGACGGACAGCGATTTGCTTTTTATATATGATACCTCCAGTATAGAAAAAGCCTTGCACATTTTAATCCGAATTAAAAAAATCACGTTCCACATTAGTTGAAGTTTATGTCGTATCTTTATATGTGACGAATTTAAATTCGATTCCATAGTAGGGTGAAGTTATTCCAACTCCAGGCTTAGGTAAAAACATATTCCTCAAATTAACTAAATATTTGCAATTCAGTAAACTTACGTTCATCAATGGACGGCTTATCACACTTACATTACTCTTCGTCACACATTACACTTCGTCGGCACATTACTCTTCGTCGATATCTTCCATGGTCTTCTTGGTAAAAACCACAAATATTTTCGCGGTATTTGGAAACACGACTTACATATGATTTTTTTAATGGAGCAGTGAGATTAAATGAAATTATCGCCGACAAAAGATCCGCGGTTGGGAGAAGAAAACTCTTCGTTAGTCCATGAAGCAGTTGAAAACAATAGAATATGAGAACAAATAATAATAAATTGATTATTTAGGAAAATTATTGGCATTATAAGACATTAATATGAAAGTTGGATTATTCGTTTTTTTTATTATTCGCGCTTCTTTTCCACACACTTACCCTAAGCAATTGAGATTTCTGTGTAGCTGGAGATGATCAGTAAAATTTATTGAAATTTCCGTTGAAAAAAGTATTTTATTTTTGAAAGTATGTACTATGAACGACCACATTAAAAAGGATCTCCTCTCCAAATCTGTTTCTCAACCAGTTTACTGAGAGATTTCAGAAATNATTGAGAGTTCTGTGTAGCTGGAGATGATCAGTAAAACTTATTGAAATTTCCGTTGAAAAAAGTATTTTATTTTTGAAAGTATGTACTATGAACGACCACATTAAAAAGGATCTCCTCTCCAAATCTGTTTCTCAACCAGTTTACTGAGAGATTTCAGAAATGAGAAATCGGAGGTTTCACGACACGCAACCCTAAAGAATGCCACCGAATCCATGTCCGATACTCCAATTTTCGTTAACTTATCCTGATGACAACTCGCGAGGATTATCCCCAGAAAAGAAAGTTCTTAATTTAGCGCATGATATGAGCATTAGATTCACTGTCATTTTACATATTTCACAGTCACGAATTTCTTTTCACATGGAAGATGCCATGCATATATTTGTGAAATTATTTCGTAAAATATATCGTACTGGGATAACAAATTTAAAGCTACCTGTTTCAATTTTCAGGGTTAAGAGATCTTTCTGTCCCTGATGATGGCCCCCATCTTTATTCCTGAATAGGGAAGAATATCAAGAAGTAGTGAGTGATATAATTTTAATTATTATTCAACAAAATCCAGTTTCGTGAGATTATTTGCGAATTACATGCGAAACTGCGAATTATGGTATATCAGGGCGCTAAAAACAGTCACCACGGCTCTGCACATATGAACATTTATGGTATATTTATTCATGAAGTATACTACCTATCCTCCAGGGATTACTTGAAAGGTTTTATCGTCCCTATGGTAATTGTTAGTTTTCTAGTAATTCGTAGTTGTTAATTTAATTTTATAGAATATGGCTTTCGAGGTAAGCATTAAGATAGAAATGGTCATGATATTGTAATCCCCCGGGCTCTTCTCGAGTATAGCTTAAAGTATGAGCTACAATTTATAGACGCAGAAGTAGTGTTTGGAATGGTAGATTATTAAAATGGCCCATCGTGCATTTCCAGACCACGCAGCGCACTTTGCACTTAAACATGCATAGCAATTACGCGATCCTTTACAACCTGCGTTTCCATTAATCACAATATCTCTCCATACCAATTAGCATTGCAAACATCCTCCCTTTCAGACACATTCATGTACCGTTTCATACGTGGCCTTTCCCTCCTCAAGCTACTCGTTACTCTTTTCTGTAGAATCTCATACAAATTCAGTCAACATTTTCTGTCTTCTCGTCCTTTTGATCTACATACGATAGCTTCCCATATCAGTACGGCGACGTAGCTTAAGGCATCCCTTCGGGTTTACGATCTATCAGAGTACATACTTCATGAATGTAGTGTATTTCTCTTACCAGATGCAAATAATACTAAAAGAATGCCTTAATTACTAACTGTTCTATACGTGGGTATTTCCTAAGTTTCTAATAAAGTTTCATGAACGTCAATTTTAAAATGTATCTTTTTCATTGCTGTTTTAAAGCTACAAATGATAATAATTGTGAGAAAATTAAAAGGATTAATGATGCCCCGTTAGCCTCCTGGATAATAGTTATAACATGCATTCCTCATTATATATATTACGTTCCTCACTACTCCGTAATATTTAGTCAATTTTTACTATTTCGTTAGACTTTCCGATTAATGTAAAATACGTCCAAATACACCATCGGATTTTTTATTGAGATAAAATCATCCAATGAACGTCTTTATTTATGGTAAAACAAATGGAATACTTGATGTAACTAAACACGAGAAAATCTAATTTTAGACTAAATTCCCAGGTATGGATATTTGCAACATCTCGAAAATTTCGTAAAATTTCAAATTTGAAATAAATCATTTTTGTTTATTAAATGCTTATCATCAGTTTCGTATGATTATTTTACCTTAGGAGAATGTTACTGTGGAATCTAGTCTTTCAAAATTCGTGCACTGTGAAACTTACTGAGGTTCGCTGCATTATGCGTGATGAATGACGGAAGTTCTCCTTACAAGCTCGAAATACATTATCTATTATGGACGCCGGATCGACTCTCGTGAGTATACTTTGGACTGAGCGAGTCTTGAGTATGTATAGATTCTTTAAAAGGAGACAAGAGTTAAGATCAGTTTACTTAAATCATTAGCAGTGTATTTTCTTCCATAATTCAGCAAAATGTATAAATATTGTGCATTGATCCAGTTATGTTATTCTCTATACAATGTCTCGAGTTATACAATACTTTCTGAGCTCTAATTAATAGGAATTCAATGGTCACTGTTATTGGATAAGGATGAAGCTAGTAAAAGCGTGCAGCTAGAATGATTCCCAAGGAAAAACAGAAAAGTCTGACAAAACTCGAACCCGGAATCTTTGAATTGACGGGCTGAATTAACTGCTTTAATACCCAGTATTTCAATGGAAGCCCAAAAACGGAATGTCTGGATGTTGTCGCTGGCTTGTTTAATTGGCTAAAACACCTGCCCGGAAAGTGTAGGATTCGAGGATCAAGTCTTGGTCCTGTTAGTCTCTTACACATCCGATTTTTCGTAAGAAATTATTGATTTTGTTCTGAATTTCTTCATTTCATTTTGTTTCATTCCTTTATATTAGGTTTTTCGTTCAACTCCAAGATACGCATTCAATACGGTGGAAAATTTTATTCTTCAAACTTCAGATTTTAAGTGAAATGTATTTTTAGGGAGGCCATTACCGTTTTATGAGGAATTAAAAACTGATAATTGGATATGGATGAATTTAAATTTATCTCAGTTACAGAAAAGAGTTAGAGCCGATTAATATGAGAAAAGAGAAAGCGTTTAGAATAACTGGAATGGAAGTAATCTTTCGTTGCTAGGAGTTATAAAATCTATTTCCTGAAGCGAATTATTTGATACCTGTTGTAGCAAATATTTTCATTTCATATAAAGAATTTCATTTCCATTTTTTAACGCTTTGTTTATATTTCAGTTTGCCTCTTGTAACAAATCTGGCATTACCTAGGGAAATATACTCAGTTCGATCATGTTTGACTTATTTTGTATTTGAACAGAAAATTATTTTTTAAATTACAATTCAAAATTCAACTTAAATGAATACAATATTTCCGATCGCTTCGTTTAGTTGATTTTGACATTCTATTGCCTTTTTGTATATTTGAAGGAATTTTCTACGCTTTCAAAAATGAGGTTAAAGAATTCTCAATACATCTATTTTATCTTCAGCATTTGCATCATCCATCGTTAACTATCAGCTATGTACTCCACTGTTTGTTGGAATTATGTTTCTGTAAATGAGGTCTCATTTATTATTTCGACCATCATGGAGTTTAGCCCAATTTTTAATAACAAAACCTAGTAACTATGAATTTATGTTATCATAAATCAGAAGTACACATAGCTGAGGTATTAACTTATTCATTACTGCCAAGAATTTATCACGTACACAGATTTTCGGGATTTTTCATTAATGAAAAAATTCAATGGAGGCGGTCTTTTAGTCATTTCCTTTCTCGGAGCATTGACCCACAAAAATGACAGACTCAAGGAAAGAGGTGGAAATTGATTCCTTTGTGTGTGATTGCGAATCAACAGCGGAGGGTTCGCAGAGGGCGTTCAAAAGCGAACGAGAAAAGAGGCAAAAGGCCAGAGAACAAGGAAACCATTTGCGAAATTAGGCTGTGGGAGACGTGACATTATCAAATGACGAGCAAGCGAGAGGAAAAAATATAAAAAGGTGATCGAGTAAAGTATATACGAGTGGACTTCCTTCTCGAATGTCTAAAACTTTATTATAAAAATAGTCATAATCGTAAATGCTGATCATAATGAGGATTGAGTATAGAGTATTGTAGTGAAATAATGCCGACTGAAGAATACTTGTCTAAGTTATGCATGTTTTATCGTAAAGCTTCGCGTTACTAGTGGCCGGAATAATAATAATAGTAGCATAATTTCAATTACAATTATTATTGTTACAATCACTAGATTAATTGTACAAGACTCAATGAACATCATGCACAGAAAACGAAAATCACCAAATCATCAATAACATGCAATAGATATGTATACACACATACAATGAGCATTAAATGTAACATAAAAGATAATAATAAGAACAACTGTGTGTAAAATAGCCTTCAAACAAACCTTGAATACATTTTCGTAAATGAAAGTAATCAGAAATATTATGAACACAAACAATTGTGGGTTTCAGTTACTATTCCGGTTCTCCAGAGCTATAATTCGATCGTCAGAAGGTGCACGAAGATGCATAAAAACAGAGATAATACTACTAACTACAGTATACATATATGATACAAAGAAAGAAACAAAAAGACACAATTGGCGATAGTGATAATAATACCTCAGAAATATGTATTAATAAGAAATATTTAATCTCAGAAATACTGAGAAAATACAACGGCGGCATTATAATAATAATTATCGTTTTAAATCGTGCGGGATTGAGACTAAAAGTTCCCCTTTCATCTAACACGTCGTCATATTCAATACAGTTATTAATCAAAGAGAAAAGAAAAATGAGGTATAATCAGAATTAGCGTAAAAATTGAGCACATTGTAAATATCACGTAAACATAGCGGCTAATTTGACACTGATTTTCCGGGTTAAAATAATATCAAATTGCTTGATATTTACCATTGATATTCACGCAAATAAGCATACATTACTTAAATAGTGTTTATGTAAGGGGAATCTCAGAACGAGAATTTTACTCCCTACATTCGACTACTTGAAAATTCGGGAATGCACCTGAGTTAAGAGGTAGGTCCGGATCAGTGTGGTTTAGAGAAGCCAATATGGTGGCGTGGGAGTCATTGCGCTGGCCACGTATCAAACACTATTAAATGCCAATTTGGCTTGGATATAGCCCTATGTGGGTTATATCCAAACCATAGCTGTTGATCCATGAATCTTACGTCGATTGAAACTTCAAGATTATAGCTTGAAAAATAGAAAGAACAATTTTGAGGAAACTCTACGGTAAATGCTTCTAGAAAATCATGCGGATATCAAAGTCATACATGACAATAAAGAAAGGCTAGATTTTCGTCATTTACTAACACCTAATGATGGTGCTATTTGTCTGAACCATGGTCGTCGGAAATAAATTAGGGTATTATGATATAAGTTAGCTTTTCTTTCTTACTCTTTCATACCGTCATTCAATTTTTGAAGTGATTTATGTTATAAACGAATTTCGTATCATATTATAAGCCGATTTTAATTGAGTGCATTATGTCAGAGGGAAATCGATTTTGCTGGGTCAAGTTCAGAAATTAATCTTCCTCTTCCCGTAGATAACAATAATTTGATTTAGGGCTCCGGTTTGCATCCTATAAATGTTGCCATTTTATATATATATTATGATATATTAGGATTATTACGATGTTCAAGCATTAAAAGTGTTTTCTATTCATTTCAAATTACAAACATTTCCAACGATTATAGCCAATGTAATACAATACCACTGATGCGCTACATAAATGCAAATACACTATTGAATTGAGGTGAAAAACTTGGGAATTGTATGAATACAATCAAAAATAAGAATCAGCATATCGAAAATGAAATATTATTATGGAAATGC
This sequence comes from Ladona fulva, assembly GCA_000376725.2. NCBI lineage: Eukaryota > Metazoa > Arthropoda > Insecta > Odonata > Libellulidae > Ladona > Ladona fulva. Next base: position 512,328 of record KZ308672.1, on the reverse strand, counting down.
CCTCCCAAATTAAAATTAATCTATTCTCGTGGAAATTCCGCGCAAAAAGTTACAGATTTACGCACACATTTGTCTCACCCAGTTGGCCTATTTTAAAGCATCACAGCTGGTCCCGGTATGTCAAATTTCTCTGGACCTCTTATAATAATTGAAGGAAAAAACGTGTCTGGCATTTACCCATCCATGGTAAAAGAATTCAAATTCGAAATGAAAGGAACACGGGGAAAAACTTCGAGCGCAATAACGCGGATGTTGGGTAGTAAGAATAGTATGCGGCACGACTCAAGTATTCAAGTCTCCGAGGAGAATTATCAGTGAAGTAGACGTCGTAAGTTCTCTTTAGATAATCTTGTTTCCATTCTGGGAAGTAAGCTAACAAGAGGAACGGCTGCGTTTCGCACCAAGTTTTCCTCTCGCCAAAGAAACACCTTTTGTCATTTGCTCCGCGGAACTTTTCCCCTTCGCCACCGCGTATATATTCAAAACCACACTTTCTAGTCCTCTGCGATCCCTTCTTTAATCAGGCTTTTCGCCGTGAGGCTAATACTCACGCTCAACTCACCTCGAATTTTCCCTCCCTCATCCTTCGACCTCTCCCTATTATATACTCCAATCGTTTTCCTCTCTTCAATTTCTCTAACTACCACTTCCATCCGCCATCCATCTTCTCTCTTTATAGTGCGCCACCCTCCAGAAGCCGCCCATCCCCGTGGCCATCTCTTCCCGGAGCCCCCCTTCCCCTTATTTATATCGCACCCCTGGGGCTAGCCTTGGTCTTTGTGAAGCCAGACGGAAATTCAAGGGAAGGTTGCGAGAGGGACTCTTTTCATACCTCTTCCCACCCGCCTCCATCCACTTACATTTGCTACCACACACTTCATGCCTCCACCCCCCATCTGGTTTCATCTTTTCTCTTGCTTCTTGCGCCAGACTCCACGTCATCAACATACCCCCTCCCCTCTCTCATTTCGCCCGATTCCCCAAAAACCATCGCCCATCCCACCCATCCCATTACGGCCTCTATCTCATCAGGCACTGCGAGATTGGCTAAATAAGTAAGGCTGAGCTTTGATGACTTATGCGCATAAATATTTAAATGATGAGGTAGTCTAGTAGCTAGGTGAATAATCCGTTCGTAGGCGGCGTTTGTATTCCGTAGGGAAGTTTTACGTTTCATTCGAAAGAAGCGGCTTAGTTTCGGAATAACGGAGTAATATGGATGAATGGACGGAAATACTGTATCGATAGACATGAAAGCTTAAGTGGCGAAGACGTATAAGATTAACTTAGTGAGGAGACTAGATTAGAATTGCACAGGGAGTGATTAAGTATCTTCTCAACCGAAGACTACTGGGATGGAATTTCGTATTAGAAGACTGGACTTCCAAAGGTAGTGTAACTTAATGTGGAAAATGTACATGTTTTTTATTGAGACGTACACCTAAAATGTCTGAAAGGGTAAATTAATTTAATAATCGTTAATTTGGAGAAAAAAACAGCTTCACTAAGCTTATGCATCAAAAGAAACTAGTGAAATCGACCCAGACTTAGCAAAATACTCAGATGTAGAAAAGCAAATTAAAGAAAAGAAATGCATATACCACGTTACGTCCCCATTGGAAGGGTAGAGAAGTTAAGAAGTTTTTTCTTGCGTTTATCCCTTCGTTAAAGTTAATCCCAGAAAAAGAAAGTTCCTAATTTAAATGGAGACAGACTAATTCTGGCGAAAAATCGAAAATCAGAATTCTGATGAAATTCCTATGGAAAACATCACAAAAACTACAGAGAGTATTTGTTTATCGTGTCAAAAACTAAACTCTTGAGATGAAAATAAATTTTATGATTCAAGTAAAATACGCAATGGAAATTATTACAATTATTTGGGATTAGGGCTCCAAGAGGGCAACGCGTTTGACTTCGGTGAAAACGGTCCCGGGTTCGATTTTTGGTGGGGGCCTACGTGCAAAATAACCTCAGCTATCGAAGCACTTTTAACAATACTACTACTATTGGAAATTAGTACGGATTCAAATCGGCTTTATAAAAATTGAGTAAAATCTCTGAAGCAGAGTTAAATCATTAATTTGGATAACTTAAGAGAGACATCCAATTTTATAAGCTACTAAACAGAATATGTATTTCTACATAAGCTATAGTAGGTGTAGAACAAACTGTTGCAGGTGCATTTTAATTTGAAAGTAAAACCTTATTTAATAAAAATACCAATTTCCTAAACGGATACAATCAGTCTCGTATTTTTCGTTGCTGTGAAATCTCTCTTGAAACATGACACTTAAATGTTCACAAGGGTAAATAAAGGATTAGTGAAGCCAGGGGCTTTCTCTAAGTTTCTTCGGCGAAGAGTTGCAAATAATAACATTCAGATCCTGCTAACAATAACATCGTCGGGTTATAGGTTAAGTATCCGCTTTCTTGTTCTTGGTACGTAAAGGAATTTAGTTTTACAATTTCGTACGTCATCTACTTTAACTAAAATGCCTTGAACTTGCTTAAGACGTCCCCATTCCTTAACACATCTTAATTTCTTAAGGCAGAAAACGTAATTTCAACATCCTTCCTTTATTTTAGGAATTCTCAAAATATAGCAGTAAAATTACAGTATTCGATCTTTTTTCCTTTTTAATAAATAATCGATTTATGTCATCAACTTGTCTATGTCTATGTCTATGTGTATACCCTGCTAGCCACCTTTCGGCGTGTGGCAGGGGGTGCATGCACCAAGACTCTATTTACCTAGTCGATTACTTTCGCGTAT
>KZ308672.1:475786-509499 GCA_000376725.2 Ladona fulva | reverse complement strand
AACTCTCACTACTGATGTAATTCTTTTAATCATAGTATCTACTTTTAAAAATTTTCAGGTTTGGATTTATTCATAAATATAATATTCATGCACCAAAAATTCTACATAAAGTTCTCATATACGTAGCTATGCAGGCCTAATTTAAATGGACAATTGAGCTACAAATACAGACAAAGTTAATCGAATTTCTTCCTCAAGAAATAATTAAAAAATTAATATTTTTCTTCACTAAATATAGTGAAGTACTTTTTTATATTGTATACATATTTGAGGTTGTCTCTACCAATGAGACATTTCGACAGAAAATACGGACAAAGTTAATCGAATTTCTTCCTCAAGATATAACTAAAAAATGAATATTTTTCTTCACTAAATATAGTGAAGTACTTTTTTATATTGTATACATATTTGAGGTTGTCTCTACCAATGAGACATTTCTGGCGCAAGAAGCAGATGGCGATGTATCACTTAGTAGTCCTCTGAGGGTTAAGATAGCGCGACACTGTGCAGATACACCCACTGCTTATCATATATATTCTGTTGATAAGACCTACGCGTAGGACGCTTTGCGGGGAGACAGCTCTAGGCGATCTGCCTCCCTCATGTTTGCGGCTTCCCCATCGTAGGTGGATTGCTAAGACTTTTTCATGGGCTGAGTCATGCACCTACGAAAAAGTATTCCTAATGCATTTAAAGCAACGTCGAGCTTTAGTATACCTTTCTTGATATGTAGGGTGATCAGTAATACTCAAACAACCGAATATAATTTATAAAATTCCCCTTCGGTGAAATTTACAACGAGGAACGAGAAATACAAATTTTCTACACAAGGAACGAAAAATACACTTTTTCTAGTTTTGCAAATTCTATCCATGGCCTGAGGGTGGCCGAACGTGACGAGTCCTATCGTTTTGTTTTCAAAATTAACCGTGTGTGTTTAAAACATTTTTTTAATTGTGGAAGTCTATCTATTTACCTGTTTTAATTTGAAAAAAATAAAAATATTTCCTATATAATGGAATTCCACAAGTGAAGCCTGAGTGGATATATCTTATTGCATTCATATTCTACATTTCTTCTACAGGTAAATGTATACTGAATGTATTTTTTTAACTAAGAATGCCCTCGAGAAACATTTAAATGCTGCTAATAACACAATTCCAAGTTTAGGCGATTTCAGATTTAGCCGCATTTTAAAATTAGTCGTACGTAATTATCAGTTTAATTGCAGCCTCTTGAAAGACGTCTTTATCTCTCACTCGAACAGATTTCTCTAGGATTTTTATTTTATATTTACATTTTAATATTCCACATACAATGAATAGATAAAAACCTGAAGAGTGACTATCACTTATTTTTACCATGGATACCCAAAAATCTAATTTCTCAAACCCGCAACCAAATGTATAATCTAGTCGCCACATGTGTGTAAGTTACCGGGGACGTTTCTTTCAGTGTACCAGGTCTATCCTTAGATTATGTTTCCTGCTTGGGGAATGAAATTTCGCGCGCATTCCGCAAAACGAAAAAATTCAAAATATAAATTTTTGGTGCATGATTACCATCGGAAAGAAGTGTATTGATGGAAATATTAATTTAAACCAAACAATATTTCCAATAACTTTGTTCTAGTCAGTTCAGTTGCCACGGAATGCGTTGTAATTATGTTTCATAATTTAAAACGCAGAAAAGTCGATATGACTAGTGAGCTGAATGTGTTTATTGCAAGAATACAAACCTATTTAATACCTTTTTCCGTCTAACACCCTTGGAAACGGTATTCAATGAAACATGTGCATGCCCAAACTTTTTCGGACTTCAATTATTCCATAACCCAGATAATAAGCGGGTTGTTCACCGTTTTCGGTAGTCTACTGTAGTAGATAATATTGTACTTGATTTTTATTATGGACTGGGAAAATACATATCTACATGTATTTTCTTTCCCTAAATATTCCTAAAATGTTCTCGTTTTTTTTTCGTCTGGAATCTTTTCATCTCAAAATGGTCTCTGAAGAGAGTTTTGTTCTCCAGCCATAAAAGTAAAAATCCTATACTTCTGATTAACAATTCCATGAAGCAAAACACCAGGTTTAAGTTCAGAAAATCGTTTAACAAATGTACGCAAGTATTCACCCTAAATCAATAACAGTTATTTCGTTTCCCTTACCCTAATTTCTTCTGGTTGCGGAGGTTAAACCGTTTACTATTACTATTAAATTATTATGATTATTATTACGTTTACTATTACTATTTACTATGAATTCAGATATTATCAAAAGAGAAGGAAGATACCACACATGTTAATTTACAAATGAACAACCTAGTTTCATTTCCCTTGCCACTTGTTGTACCGCAGATTGGTGAATTCTATGTGTAATAACATTACATCGCGCAGATTACAATGAATGATGGCGATCACTTTGGTAACATCTTGCCCGCGTTTTGTAGACCATATTCATGAATATTATCTAAAAAAATGAATTCTTGGTCAGAGATTGAAAAGACGTGAAAATCTCTTAGTGCAATGCGAACTAGTTTTTGATTTTGCTATTACACTTTTGAGCAAACCGGTATGTAAACGATTGTATTTTAAATACACTATCGAGTTTTTGCAGCATTTTTATAGCAACAAAATAGTTCCAACATCTATTCCCATCTAAATATGCCATTCTGAGGGTCGACTCGTAACTATATCAAACCATCATTATTTTAATACTCCAGATCAGTTCGAATTAATAATAGTTAGATAGTCACTTTTGTGGTCCATTATGAATAAACGCTATTATATGCAGTTCGTTCATTATGAGTATTTCTTTCTAGAAAGCTGATAATAAAATAATATGTCATTTAATGCTTTGTAGGGTGCATTGTATCGATTCATTTTCACATACTCTTGTGATAATTCGCCAGACACTGGTTTACGTGTATTTTTTATACTAGGATGGCATCGTCATTGGTCCACAGGGTAATTTGACGGTAATATTCAAATGTATAACGATGGTGCGTGTTACGGAGAGCAAGTTTCGATGAGTACTGTAGGTAGGATTGATTTTCTCGGAAGCGTTTTGTCAGCCGTTTATTATTTATTTTTTTTAAGTGAATCTAGAAGCAATCATTTTTTGCAATCTGTGTGGTAATTATAATCTTTTTATATACTTAGTTCTACTTGAAGTAATTTATATTTCGCAAGCACTTCCATCTGAACTTAGAGTCAGTCTGCCAGTTAATAATAGCATACGTGTATTTCATAGCGATTTTCAATTAAACACTAAATAATTAATAATAGTAATTGGGTGAAATGTACTCTCTGAAGTATTAATGATACTTGATGAGTCATTTTTGGCATTAAATATATCACATCATCTCATATTCATCATACTACTAATAATTTACTCAGCAACATTTAGTCATTGAAATGTGTTTATCAATGTAGTTATGTATTAAGTGATGCGTTATCTACTTAACAATTCACTTACTGCGTTACCCATACTGTTCAGTCAACTCTCACAATTTTTTTCTTCGCTTCAACAAATGTAAATTATGTCCAATCTGGATACGACCCTCCGCTTACTGAGTTGTTAATGTCGGTGATTATAGCAAAGCAAATGGAATATTTGAGATGTACACCGGAATCATAAGATAAATCTAATATTTAGCCCAAAAAAGCGGAGGCCAAACATGCTCGAGTACATAACGTACCCCGGATCCCTCTCCACAGGCCCTCTCCGATAAACATTCCTTTTTCCCTTTCATATCTCTCCCCAAAACGATAATATGGAACACTATCTAATTTTCTCCCGAGTTTCGGTAAATCCTCATGCCTCCAATCTCCTCGGGCGAAATCCGTTGCTTACATACGCCTCTTTCCTCATCATCATCATCATCCCATTCATTTCCTTTCTTTCCAGAGTTCCTTTGTTTATGATCTGTGTAGCGCCTCTAGGCACAGCGATCATTATTCCCCCTTAATGAAGTTAAAGGTCGACATTTTCGGTGCGATAGGGCCTCGATAGAGGATCGATGGGGAATGGGGATCGGGAATAGTATTGAGTTTACGTATGCCTAAGGCCAGTAATGGAAGAATTAAGGAAATGATCGGAAAGAGCTTAGAACGGCATCGGGAGCCTACTAACCTTTCATTCATTAATCACGTTGTAATGGATTCCTGGGAAATCATTCCGTTTCGGAAGAATGTAAAATCGAAGCGTTGTGATTCGTGATGGGTGACTTTTGGTAGCTCCTTACCATTCTCTTTGTATGAATACGGATGGGATTGAAAAGGTGAAAATGGGATCTCGATGTTCACTCTTGTTCCACGGTGTTGTTATGAAAGAAACTCCTGGTACAGTTGTATCCATTGACTCAGGCACCTCTGTGTGAAGTGTAGCATTAGGAGGCAGGCCTGCCCACAGATCCCCATTGGTTTTCGATTTGGAAATTGTTCTTGCTTCACGATTAATAACTGTAAATTCGAGATGAAATGCAATAGTAAAAATAGGTTCTTGAGACTTCTTATAAATATCGACCTTTATTTAAATTTATACTTATAAAATTCTTTTTACCTTATATATTTACGTGCAAGTAAACTATTTTCGTGATTAGCCAAATGATAACTATGAAAAATTGCTGAATACATTCATAATATTTGCCTAGAATTAATAATACGCAGTTATTGATAGGAATCATATGTGAACCTTTAGCAACGTCAAAGATCGAAGGCCCTAGAGATGTGGGCATAGCGTGGAATGGATAAGTGAGTTTGGTCGCTAGACAAACATACACGGAAGTGCTGGAGATGATGGGCGAAGAGAGGGTTTGATTGAAGTAATTAAGCGTCGACAGAAGAAGTTGTTGCATCAAATAGAGATTGCCAATGAAAATAATTGAAGGTAGGATACAAGGGAAAGTTACGGAACACTTATGATGGTAGTATTATCCCTGACAGGAGATATGATACAATTCTTTATGCCTCAGAAATACTCTGAGAGTAACTAGGTAATAGGAGCTGTTGGAGAATTGTCTTGGTGTAATTTCTTTGTAGTTAGTGGTTGGTGGTTAAGCTAATTGGAGTAAACGAAGTGTGTTCTACCTTTCGGTAGGTCCATGTGCCCTAATATTCTCTATTCATAGCCTTTTCTTTCGTTACCTGGTAACTCAACCCAACCTTTATGTCATCTAACATATTTTGCCTTTGCCTTCCCCTCTGTCTTTTCCCCTGCATTCTACCCTCAATCACGTTCTTCAGCAATCTCTCTCCTCTCAATATTTGACCCACCCATTCCTTCTGTCGGCGCTTAATTACTTCAATTAAAACCCTCTCCTCCCCAACCATTCCTATGTTTGTTTTTCTATCCACCCAGTTCCCCTATTCCATTCCACTCCACACTCACATCTCAAATGCCTCCAATCTTTTGATGTCTATGTCTATGTGAGTCTATGTGAGTACTCTGCAAGCCGCCTTTCGGCGTGTGGCAGGGGGTGCATGCACCATGTCTCTATTTCCTTAATCGATTACTTTCGCGTATCGTTCGCGGAAAAAATGAGTTCTTGAATCTATTGGTTCTGGCATCTATTTCTCTGATCTTTCTCGAATTATCGGAACGGCCTATGTAGCATGGTGAACGCATTGTATCTCCTACATCATCTCTGAACGTGCTTTCTCTGATCTGTAGGTCCATGTTTCACACCCATATATTTGGAGTATCTACTTGAAAAATAACCGGATACTGCATGTCTCAATGTCTTTCATTAGAGAGATCTTCTTCGTGAGACAATGAGAAATATTTTTGGTCGAAATTGTCCTTTTGAAGTAGGTGGGAATAGAAATCCAGAGTCAACCTACCGTCAACCTTTCTCTGAGAATTATCCTTTATTAAAAATGTCGATTCAATGTATCATTATACCTTCGTACGCTAACGAAGTACTTTTACGATACAGCAAGAATCGTCGGAATCGATTTCACGTTTCCAAAATAAAAGATAGCCGATATTAATGAACTTCGATACCATGGTTTCGGAGGGGAAACGGTCTAACGAGCGTAGTAGTTGAGTAGAACGTTGCAATCATCAACCCAGAACAATCCAGGAAACCCCATCTAAGTATTACAGGTCAAGGGCACTATTAAAGGTAGTTGAATTTAATTTAAGAAATCAATTTAATCACAAGTTCATCCCTGCATAAATATCGAATCTAATAGATTCTATTGCGTAAGCTGTAAGACAATCGTCTTCTTCACTACGGTGAATCCCAGTTTTTCTTGTCAGTAATGATGGATGATATGAAAATGAAATACTTTAAACATGTCGCCAGACTGCGAGAGTAATCTCCTAAGCCAGACGATGAACTGAAAGTTCTAAACCATTGCCAGCAAAGCCAAATATATTTTTGGAAAAGTATAAGTTATATTTGTTATTTCATTGAGAATGATCTCATTTCAGGTTGTCCCTGTATGATGTTCCTTGATTAGACGATTTAAATTACAGTTTATAGTTAAAATTGGAAGATGTAAGCTACGATACAGTTTTCATGTATCAAACTGGCTAGAAAATTGCAACACGGCATACAACAGTAAGCTGAGAAAAATATAGTGATGGGACATTACGAAAAGTTTCACTGATTCCGGTTCAATTCCCGATTCCGGGAATGATCAAAATTCATAATTAAATATTAAGAGAGAGCTATAGCTGATCAACAATTTGCATCCACTTTTTTATATTACAAAGTTTTAATTGCAATTTTTAAATTAACATTTATAATGTGTGTTATGTAAATGTTAAATAACTAAGCTTTAAAAAGAGAATACAAATAAAACTTTTATTATCTATAGATCTATAGGTTTTGGTTTTACAATTTAGAGATTCATTCATGGAGAAAGAAATGGGAGATTAAGTTTTAAACAGAATATTCCAATTAATTTACTTTTGGAATCGGAATTAAGTTAAAATTTCTCTGATACCAAAACAGTTGAGATATTTCCGATTCTCGATGCCGATTAACAATTCGATCAATAGAAAAAGTCAATTACATCACCAACATTTTTAATGATTCATTAACATTATTGCCTCTAATGGAATTGTATACTAAGGTCATGTGACTCTGACGCAGAGATGTCAATTTAATGTGATTATTGAACAGTGGTTGTTAACCAATCCTCTGTATTCCTATAAAGAGTTTTTTGACTCTAAATTAATTGATGAGATTTGACTAACGTTTTTTTGTATTTGTAATTAACAAAACCTGTCAGTCTCGTTTACATGATTTTGACATGTACACGATTTCATATTATTTATTTTAATTTTATGACAATGCTATACATTAGTAATATCTTATGCGAATCACTATACTATGCTAAGGAGATAATTGATAGTTAGTTCTAGTAGAACATATGTCAATCCTGAATAAGTTTGGAAATTGATAGTTGTTGCAAAAGTGAAAACTGTTATGTTGATTTAAGCCCAACTATTTCCTCCCCACATCTTTAGTATCGTTTAAAGTAATTGAACGGTTGCTAAAGAAAATGTTATTCTTACATTAGAAAGAGGCCGGACTCGAAAGATTCCCAGAAGGGGGAGCTGTTTCCCAAAGAGAAGGAAAATACCGGGGTGATGGAATGGAAGGTAACGGTGTAATCATTTCCATTCTTTGCAGAGTTTGTTCAAATATTTGAAAGTTTAATTTTTTTTGGGTAAACGTCGAACTTCATTATTTCTTATCTTTGCCTTACGCGCATGCAATTCTTGAAGGATATTCCGGAAATACCTCGGCAGAAACATGAATCAACGTCCCCTAAGAATTGTGGTAACTTATTTTGGTTTCTAATCTCGTATTTTCAAAAATAATTTTTTTATTTCATAGGAAATTAAAAAAGAAACCTGTTGAGTGCTCTGTATCAGAATCAGGTTTATGATTATGATAAAAATATTAGTTCCATAATATCCTTTATACTTATAAAATTCTTTTTACCTTATATATTTACCTGCAAGTAAACTATTTTCGTGATTAGCCAAATGATAACTATGAAAAATTGCTGAATNTATTTTGGTTTCTAATCTCGTATTTTCAAAAATAATTTTTTTATTTCATAGGAAATTAAAAAAGAAACCTGTTGAGTGCTCTGTATCAGAATCAGGTTTATGATTATGATAAAAATATTAGTTCCATAATATCCTGATTTCTCTCGATGTTTGCGAAGTTAATTTGGATAATGTAATCAGTACATAGAAATACTATTTCTGCGTAGTAATGAATGGAAACCAGGTATGGCGAACATCCTTAATTTATGAACTTTATGTTGAAAGGTATTTACTAGGTGGAAAAATTATCATCAAAGAGAGAACTTCGCAATGTTCTGTGAAATTGTGTGTGTCTTGTGAAAAATTGTGAAGTTTCTCTCTCTTTGACTCCTTAATTTTTTTTGGACGATATTTACGTTATTACGTTCATCTTAAAATTCGGGAGGAAATACATTATAAATATTACAGATACGTAATTTATTATTACTATCATTATTATTATTTTTATAAAATGCTTAATTCGGCGAGGTTAGGCGCATGTGGTCCTCTCTTAAACCTAACCTCTGAAGCCATACATGGTATAGTTATAGTATTACGAAATTAAAAAAAGAATATCTAAAAAAACTCAGCAGAAAGTTAAGAAAAGGATGGAGTGTGGGGAAAAACTCCTCGGCTGAAGGTTTTCATAGAAAAACCCACGAGAAAATTATCACACAAGAAGGGGAGCAAAAAAAAAACGCAAAAACACAGATAGAAACGAATTAATAAAATCAAGTGTAACATAAGTTTGATTTTGAATGTCGACATTTTCGTCCAGTCCTAGAATGGCGTTGCATGCAGTGAGGGGAGGTCTTTAACTATGGGTGAGGTCTTATACTTGAAAATAATGATGCGCATGCGGAGAAAGCGGTATATTTCGGATAGTTTTCACTTGTGTAGTTTTGATACCGAAGAATTGCAAGTAAAGATCAATTGCAATTGTTAAGCTGGGATAAATAATAAGCTTAAGTGTCATATAGTAGTAATTAAATTAAAATAATTCCAATAATGTAGTTAATAAAACAAGCTTTAAGACAAGTACTTAGTACGATTTTATTATAAAAGTAATTGTAATAGTAATAATATAAGCTGTGAAGATTGGAAGGTTGATAGCAATAATGATAATAGTGTGTGAGATACTTGGCATTAATGTGCAGTAACATCAATTCTCCTTGTTTTGTATCATGTTTGAGAATGTCCGTTTGAAGGGAGAAAATGAGAGGCTTTTAATATTGGGGTCGAGTTGATCGTTGCGATACCTCGCTCAAAGAACAATAAAATATTAGAATAAATTTCCCTTCTGTGTGTGGGAATCGTGAGCTTACGTGATGAACAAGTTCCAAAAGTTTGCGCGCTGTTACGATCATTGAAGTAGGAAGAGAGATAAGTAGGGAAACATTGATTGGGTATTTTGTGTACGAGGTTTAACGGATGAAGCTTTCTGTGTATGATAAGAATAGGAGCAAGGCAGAGAGTTAATTAGCTACTTGCTTAAAAAGTATGAGTTTCTGAAGAGATGAGGCTTTCTTACGGTACTTTGGTTACTGTATGAAAGGAAGTTAATAAAATAATAACATAAGTCTGAAGCGAAAGGAAAATGCAGCATGGAATCTAGTGCATTAAATAGGTAATTTGAATAAAGTTTTCTAATTCTCTCCTCCTTATTAATCTTACTTATAACGCCAAATGAAAACTAAACTGGAAAACGTTCTTTTATAGTTACCCCAGGAAATGAATCCATTTTCTCCGAAAAATTTTATTGTTAGGCTATTTGAATGTATCTGAGATGAAGACTCACTTTATGATGATTCCGTGAGGTGAATACTTTCGGGAATGCGTAGTGTTGTCATCACAATTGACGAAGATTCGCCAACGATGTACCTGAAGTATATAAGACAGCTGCATTTTTAGCAAAAAGTCGCGATTTGTATTGACAGCGCTGAGTATTCCCGAAAGTCTTCACGTTATTTGAATGTATGCAACGCAACGGAAGTGACCTGATGCGGGATATCTTATGAGGCCAAATGTTAAATGTGGCCCACCTATGAAAAAAGGTACTCCGACCCTCGCCTAAGGAGTGGGTTTCCATTCAGCCCTTGAACCGATATACCCAGAAGGTTTTTCTATACTAATCTTTCACATTTTAAGTACTAAAAAGCGACTGCTGGTCAGAATCTACCCAACAAAGTGTATGGCTTTACTCAATAACGGTATAGTGAATCTGTCATATTTTAAATGAATTATTATGAAGCTCAAACCCTACCAAATACATTTCTGAGTTCCGCAATGTCTTTGTGGAGGTAATGCGGCCTATGGAGAAGGGAAGGAGATAGCTATGATTCTCCTTGCTGGATAGCGGTTTTCCAAATCGTTTTGTTCCCCTTTGGAGAAATTTCATTTAGAGTGTTTTACCTTCGGTATCGTAGGGAACTACTTTAGGGAACAGTACTTACTGGAATATTTAAGTAAATAGTTGGGTAAATTTTAATTTCTCAATTTTTGCTTTGTTATTATTACATTCGTATGATGAGCCCTTGCTAGCTAGTTGTGATTCATTTCGTGGTGTGAAATAGGTTGAGGTTAGAAATCGGTTAATTAAGGCTAATAAGGAATAATACCATAGAAGGAACGCTGAGGTGGATAGATAAATTTATTTACAAAGCTTTTTATAAATATTTGACTTTATATCGAAATTTCTCTTGATTTATTTCGCGTGGTTTATTAAATATGTAGTAATTGAATATGACTAAATTATTCCAGAAATACGGAAATATCCATATTTTTACACCAAATCAATACAAGCCATATTCATGTAAATATGAGTTCAATTCAAGATCAGCCAATCAATGATCAGTGTTTCTTAATGACCAGTTATGAAAACTAAATCACTTGAGAAACAGGGACTTGAGCACTTTGGTCCCATGTTAATAGGCAAAAGGTGCCGAATAAGGCTGTGAGTTTTAGGGAAAATGTTTCCGCTGTTGATACGTCTACTGTTGATTAGTTTCTTCTTTGTGAGCACCAACATTTCCTGATTCTAATTATGGATTCTTGGAACCCGCTGATTCTTACTGTTACTCGGTTCATTTTCCAAAACAAGCTCAACGCAGGGTTTTCTTCAAAGATCTTGTTCGCCGAAACTAATTCTTGTTAAGTTGCGTGTGTAATCAAGGCATCTTCGATGCTTTTATTATCTCCCAATATCAAAGCTGCTATTAAAGTGACTGGCTAATTAAAAGGACGGCACATAATACGCATGTATTTTCTTGAGAGCGAAAAAAATGATGAATATCTGAGCTGGAGGCATGTCGGTTTTGGTAGCGAGTTCTTAAAGTGAAAATTTTATATTTGAGAAAAGCTCCATCGGCAAGAGCAACATGTTAAAATGTTACCTTTCTCTCATTACTTACTTGTAAAATTTCTCGCTCATTTTATTGTAACTTCTACTATTCTGGCTTTCGTTTCTAAAAGTTATTTTAGAGCGAAGAAAAATTTGCTGAAAATAAATGTTCCACGACTCAATGGAAGGTCACAGTGGAACTCAGGATATATACAAAGAATTTCTTGGTTAACTTTTGAAAATGGTTATTGGTCCCGATTCCAAGTCACCCGAATGGACTTAGGTAATGTTGTATGATTTGGGCTCCCGGATAGCCAAGTGGGCAACGCGTTCGACTTCAATGACAGCGGTCCCGGGTTCGATTTCCAGTGGGGGTCTACGTGCGAAATGACCTAAGCTATCGAAGCACTTTTAACAATACTACTACTACTGTTGTATGATTGGTTAGCAGTTCCAGGCTTGTTTATCGAAGAACTGCCAAAAAAAAGTCGCAGATTTCCAATAATCATATTTTTTATAATTTTGCAACATTTAATTGTATTTTGATAGGATAGGATGCAACATGCGGCCGTTATTCCAATCTTTTACTTATGTTATCAACGAGGATTTAGGTCGTCCGTTCCCTTCGCTTCACTATAGCTTCCTTGACCTCTGCTATTCATCATCTAAATTCTTCTCCATATTAAAGCTTACAAAAGCTTGTATTCTGCCATATAAAATGTCATTAAATTAATAAGTAAACATTCCAATAAGCAATTTAATTTGCAATTATGAAATATAACTGCCTCAAGACATAATATGATGTAAACATAATGAATATGAGTCCAAGGGTATTGAAAAGGGATATCATGTGGGGGTTGACTGAGATTGAGACATGAGCGAAATTGCGGCATCTGTTCATTGGGTAGACGTCGATCAAACACTCCGAAAGAGTGTGAGAAAAAAATTAAAAACAAGTGAGTAACGGAATTCGATCGTCAGTCGGGGTGAAGGACGCGCGGAGTAACGTCAAAAAATTAACCATGTCTTCGTGTCTTTTTCATGTTTTTGTTTCCGTGCGGAATCCATTATTTATAACCGGTCAAATCCGAAAGGCTAATGGCTCGAAGGGCTTACAGCCTTCAGCTACGTCGAAGCTTTTACCGCTTCGAAGATTATGGAGTTTCGATGCGATGCTACTTTTCTTTTTCTCCGTTCATTTTTTCACGACTTTACGCGAAGTTTGATTTTGCTGATATCCTCAGGCTTTCATTATCAGAATAGGTCTTTACCTCTGCAATTGGCGTTCGGTGATTAACATTGCAGTTTTTATTCAAATTCACAAATAGGAATAAAGTTTAACGCGGAAAGCATATTCTTCTAAAAATCTCGATTAGTTTCCCTTAAATTCTCAGAATTACAATCGGAACTTTAATTACCTCACCTGCTGTTAGCTGTGAATTTTTTGCATTATTTCCATTGCATTATTTATTTTTTTCATGATTTTTTTACGTTACTCATTGCAAATGTCTGTACTAAGGTAATGAACTAACATCATAAAATTAGTATAATTTGTTCGTATTCTTTATCACTCTAGGAACAACCTCCTGAGAAAATTATCACGTACTTATTAGAAAAAATAGTTTAATATTTGCAAGATTCGAACCATTCCGATTACTAAAAATTATTAAACCATTTAACCTAATTTAAATATTTAATAAAAGATAAAATCAATGAACCATTGAAGTAATGTGGATAAATAAAGTAGCCGTTAAAAAAATTCAAATACTCAGTTCAAAATAATTTTAAATTATCTGGAAAAACGATTTAGAAGGATTTTGTCACAGTAGCTTTTTATGTTAAGATACTTGGCATTAATGTGCAGTGACATCAATTCTCCTTGTTTTGTATCATGTTTGAGAATGTCCGTTTGAAGGGAGAAAATGANTATTAAATAAAAATTTACTTGAATCGTTAACTAGTATTATATCCTTTTCGGTACTGTAAAGGTTTATTTTCTGTCCTAAAATAAAGAAACATTTGTCATTGACTAAAATAAATTCAACCATATTCATGATAAGTTGATCGGAAATCTTTAGCGGGTCATTATTTCATAAAAGTTTTCAACAAACCTACGTTATCTTTGCCTCTTTTTTCAACTAAAAAGTCTTTGAATAAATAACAAACTAATGTAATTATTTGGTGTTTACAGTTATCTTGGCTGAGGTTTGGAACCACGTAATTTGATACGATGTACGAATTCCTTTTTTCTGGAAAGGTTTGGAAGAGAATAACCATCGTCTTGGATTTGTAAAAATATGATGGTTATGATATGGTCTTGATATGATGATATGGTTATTGATGCTATGTTTATGAAGTTCAAGTAATCGAAGATAATGTTCGACTCGGTTATTTCATGGCTCATCAAGGATGTATAGTATATCACTGCTACGCGGCACACAAATTACAGATAGCGCCACAAGGAAACAATGCCTTGGCTAACGGGAGTTATCAAGACTTGCTTTTACGTTATGAAAAAAATAGGAGAAAACTGTAAACACAGCCATAGCTACACTGTTTACAAGCCTGTGAAATATTCAGCCCTAAGGCATGTTTGAATCACATCCCTTTCAACATTACCTACTCATAACTGTAGGAGAAATGTTTTACAAGGCAAGGTTATGGGAAAGTTAATTTCCTCCTGCATTCCCCCTGGACCTAAAATACTATGATTGGGATTATTATCTCTTTATATAGACGCTTCTTCGGATATATAGATATATATACATATAGGATACTAAAGATGAGGCAGAAAGAATTGCCTCACTGAGCCGGCGATTTTTTTGCCGTAAAGTCCCCGGTTTGGACACCTAGAAAAAAAAGCGGACAACCACCCTAGGCATGGGTTCGATTCTAGGAGGCCCCAAAAATGGCAGTTTTCCCATTTAAATGCATTGAGCTCATTTTCAAAAATTTGTTTAGCGTATTTATCATAAAGATAGAACGTTGCAATTTACGGAATCGTTAGGTAAATTCTTAGTGCAAAAGTTTCAAGAAATCATTTAGGGTATTTTTAGGTTAGGTAGAACGTTCAAATTCACGTCATCGATAGACAGAAAACACTTCTATAGTAAACTTGAAGGTTTTTACCCTGGGGGTCCTTAGTTCGATGCTAGGGCAGTTTTTCTGTCTGAAGTTCATGAATTCATTTAGGGTATATTCCGTTAAGATAGAAACTTGCAATTTACGGTGTTGATAGAATAGATGATTGTCTATCGTATGCCGTAAAGCTTTTTGCCCTAAAGGCCCAGGTTCGATCCCAGGACCATTCGAATGACCGAATTTTCAAAAATTCGTTACGGGATTTCGGGTAGATGGTAGAAATTCTCTACATCTATAGAAGATACGGATTTCTATCGTATGCTGTAAGAATATTTGTTCTCATAGACCCAGGTTCGATGCTAGGACATTTCGTATGCACGTATTATTAATAATTCGTTTAGGTTATAGTAGTTGGTGCATGGAACTCGGTGTATGGAAGGCGGAGTGTTGCAGGTGGTGTCTAATGCTTTAGTTAATCTATCTTACATTAAGCTTGCAGTTGCAAGCTGCGTTTACTCGTAATATTATACTATTAATATATTTGCGTATGTAGCAGTCAATTAGGAATTGCCTAGATGAACGCCATTATTGAAAATCTCTGTAGTTTCCATACCATCGTTGATATTATGCGTCCTCCCTGTTTTGTAGTCCGTTCTGATACTGAGAGAAAAATCAGAGAAATTGTTGTTTGAACAAGTATTTTCAAAGATTCAGTTTTCGATTATGGAAGTAGAGTCATGTTTCATGCACCCCCTGCCGCAAGCCGAAATGTGGTTTGCAGGGTACATATGGAGATATAGAGATCACAGCCACGAGTAAGGCAGACATGAAATTAAATAAATTATACATCTCTCTATCTTGTAACAAAAAAACAAACGAGAAATATCTTCGGTGCCGAAATGTTAAGGGCGTTTTCCTTTCAACGCCAAGGTCCCGTGTTCGAGTCATTGCTACTCTGGTATTTCCTAAACCGGGCACGTTTGAAGTTGTTCACTAACCATTGCAGTTTACTTTTCCAGTAATCATCCAATTAATGGAATTTAGAGAAAGCACCAGAAAATACGGAAAAACAAAATTCTTTTCGGTGAGGAGGAAAGAATCACTTCGTCTTAGTTCCCCAAAAAAATTATAGTAATATATTAATATATATTATTATGTAATATTATATATTACGAAATAATGATACCTTATGTAACTAAGATGANACAAAGTATCCCGAATGGCTTGGAGAAATGTTCTGCCGGGATAGCTCAACGGACAGAGCACCCGACCGGCAATTGGGAGACCCGGGATCGATTCCCAGTCCCGTCAGACTTTTTCAATTCCATTCTTCCTTGGGATTATTGAAATATCTTTAAAAGACACGGATCAAACATAAATTTATGGATCGGAGTTTCTTGCTGACTAACCGTTGCTGTTTATGTACCTCCTGTTAGTATCCAATTAATTGACTTTTGTAAAGGAACCAGAAAATTAACAAAATGCATAAACACAATTCTTTTCTTCCATTTTTAATTCCATTCCACAAGATATCTTGCCGTAAACCGTCAGTTACCAATCTAAACCACATTTTTCTGAGAGCCGAAAACTACAGATTATCTTTCCCGAATTTAGAAATTTTCGAGAAACTTACGTGTTTTATGCTTATTGATATATGTTTAAACGGCGCGGATCAAAGATATATTTCTGGATCTGAGTTCCTTTATGATCCGATATTTTTCGGCGGAAATTTCAGTTCCAGTTATCGAAACCCATTTTCACTTACTAAGTTTAAACGAATTGAAAAAGGAATTTTCGCTAATTGAGTGATTACCTCTAAATGAGCAGAACGAAATGGAACGAAGCCGTGTCTCGCCGGCAAAAAAGGAGCGGCGATTATCTCCTTCCCTCTTTTTCAGAATTCGGGGTGTCTCTTTGATTCCGTAAGCTTGTTAGCAAATTTCCCAGCATTCCCGTCCGCCTCAAAAACCGAGTCCGAATCTGAGAGAAGGGAAAAAGAGTATGAAATCAGCCTTTCACGAATATACACACCAAGGGTTCAGAGCTCGGTGGACAATGTGACGAGCCGGCCAACATTAGGAGATTTATTTAGTTTGATTTTTTGCCGTTTATGGCGCTGATTCCCCAAACGTCCGCATGTCCAAACCTTTCATCCCTTCTCAGATAGAATACCAATTCACCTCGCTCTCCATTCGTGTATTTTTCCTACTCTCTCTCCTCCCCTTTTTTCCTCCACTTTTCCCAATGTACCTCGTATTCTTCAACGTCACTTCCTCTCTCCCGCTTGCCTTATTCTCTCTCGCACTCTTTTTTACGCCTTTCTTTTCCTTTCCTCTCCGTTTCTGTATTTACGCCTCCATCTCTGTTTTAATCCGGGTAAAACACTGAAGTCACGGCTGTAAGTAACCCTTTCACGCCTTCATTTTTTAAATATTGAACTGTAGGGGAAAATGAATTACTTTCATTGCCTTATGTAGCTGATACATGAGACAGCGAACTTCGTACTTTCCACACAATTTTCCTCAAATTTTGTGGAAAATTCGAGTTTCACTGTCTCATTTATAACGTGGCGTTCAACCAAGTACGGTCAATTGATAGTAATATTGTTTATACTTATATTGCTGCTTATTTTGTCAGGATAATGCTATCGCGCATGCGGAGATTTGATTGACTATGATGTAACTGAGAGGAAATCAAGTATTTAGGGGTGACATGGCAACAAGAAGCTCTTAATAGCAATCATTGGAAAGCGCTTGAGTGAGAGATATTATATCTTTCCATTTAGACTTTTATGGATAGTACAAGGATTAAAAATCAAGTATCAAGCCTTCTGCGTTCCTTTATCAGACTTACCTTTAACAAATACATACCATTCATCCATACACTGACCAGACATTTATTCGAAGTCTCAATCAGGCCCTAAATTAAGACGTTTTATTATTTTTGCATTTTAAACTTTTATTAAGCTATCACTTTTAAACTTCATACGACGAAGGGTCAGTTGTTAAAAGAGACTTGATAGTCTCAATCTCGCCCTGAATAAAGTCGCATTATTATTATTATTTTACCCTTATTTGCTTACTTATAGTGCAAATATTTTTGGTTCATTTATCATAATTCTCATTGTAGTACTTCGTACATTGTAGTCCGTTCACATCTAATTGTCTGCATGTTTATTTTCCATGTAATGTTGTATTGTTTTCTCTCTTCAGCTCTTTTTGTAACTGCATATATACACATGGTGAGCTCTGAGCTGTCAAAAAAAGATTTATTCTAATATAGAGTCAAGAAATTATTTTTGCATTATAGACGATGTGTCGACAGACGGCAGTCTGATGTAATGTATTTATGTATAACTAAATTAAATAAATAATAAAATTATTATCACGGTTGTAAATCACAAATATATCGTTCATAGATACCATAGTTTTATCATTTTACATACAATCTCATACTCATCGGAAATGAGCAGATTTCTTTTTTTCGGCGTGATCTTTAACCATTAACAAAAAAATAAATGGTTGATTGTTTTTACTTTTCTGTATTTCACGAAAGCGATCCAAAACTAATTGATCACCTCTTCACCTAGAAATTCTGTTACTTCAATAAGCACTCATTCCGAGCCTAGCTAATGTCCTCACCGGTACCTCGTGCCAAAATTTATTTAAATCGTTCTTGCTGTTTGCCTATGTTGGGAATCCAATTCCTTTTGAACATAAAATCTCTTAAAAATGATAAAACAGACTTAGTAATTTCCACAAATAAGTTATTCCACAAATAAATTATCTGTGAAAATTACTAAGTGTGTTTTATCATTTTTAATGTCTTTCCACGAAGTACGGCCAGAGAACCTCGATTTCATAAAATCTCTTCTTCGCATTGATCTTGTGAGCTATAACTGTATAGCATTCGGTTGCGTCTAGTTTATTTCCCCTCTCTGTTATCTTATTTTAACTTTATGTTTAAATGGTATTTATATATATTTATTTTGTTCACATTTTATAAATAGAATTTTATTTTTTGCTGAGAGCACAAAAATTTTATTTTTATTGTCATCACGCTTTTTAAACTAATTTTGCAAAGAGACTTTGCTTGTTAAACCGACCTTGCCACCTCTATTCCATTCTCTGCTCTTCTCCTAGCCTTCCACTTCCTATGAAATTTATTTAGTCTGTTGAATCGTCATTTAGCCTTTCAATGCTATCCGAAACACAAACGAGTTACACCATTCAAGTTTTATTTTGCTTGTGCCAAAGCATCATAGCCTTTTTATCAATTTTCTAGTTCTATATTACGGCATAGGACTATATTTTTCCTAATGTTTTCTCTTGCACCATCTTTTGCATGTATTTCGTGTTTCATAGAGCGATAAACAAATTTCATTTGATAAAAAAACTATTCATCCATAAAATGCGCAATGACAGATTTTAATCCGGAAAGCGTTCTCCGTATTATAAATAGCTTTCTTTGGATTCGGTAACCTTTCTAATAAGTTAGTAACTGCTGCCAAGTTGTACAGCCTATCGGAATCAAATCCGATTTATGAATTCATATTGATGATTTCCTAAATCGGATGAATAAAAACTTTATGAATTCAACCTTGATAATTCAAGTTAATGGCATATTATTTTGTCTTATACATTTCTGGAAGGAGTATGTTTTTCCTTAAACTATCCAAATATTTATATCTCAAATCCTCCAATAAGAATAAGGTAAATGTAGTAAGCTTTATTGCGCCGCTTTTTTATTTTACGGGCAAAGTACTATCATTATTACCTTAGTTGTATTAGAAATATGATAAATTAGTTATTAAATATATTTATTTATACAACATTATGTTCTTTCTGACTTCAGAAGCCCTCCTATATCATTGTGAAAAAGGGTAATCAATATTATGAAGTATATTGCTAGGTCGGATCTTATCTTCCTTATATTTACTTCTTACTAACTAATTTTTAATTCAACTGATTACCAAAAGTATTTAGATGAAACTGATTCCATATCTGCTCTCTATTCCCAGTTAATCGTAAGGTATCTTTATCCTATAATAGATAGTATGCTTCACCTTAACTACATTAGGTGAATAAACACTCTTTAAGTTTATAATTCAGGTCATCCAGTTAAATTTCTAAGTCAACATGAGTTATATACAAATGATGCTGAAACGTATGACGACCTTATTTGTAGCTAAGGAATAGTAAGTGTGAATAATAGTGACATGACCGGGGCTCGAACCCAGGTCTTCGACCCTCCGGGCAGGTATTCTAACCAATGAACTACCATGCCGCGTCCCTTGCACACTGTTTGGGAACACTTTTATGAAAAATGTAAATGAAATCCTTTTGGTTTATAACTATTTTCGCCTTAGACATCCTGAAATATTGGTCTTAGCGACAATAGATTTATAAGTTTCAACAAGTCACAGTGTGTATTTTGAGTGAACACATTGTTAATCGCACCTTTCTGTCATTTTTTTCCTTTTCACTGCTCCATATCCTGCTTTGTTTCCCTCATCCGCCATTTTCCCAAATTTTCTCTCTTTATATCCTTTCCTCCCCACTTCCCCCTTTAACCTTTCTACGTCAACATCCAATTCTTGTATGTTTGTTTCTCCTGACATTCTACATACGTCCCTTTGCTCCATGCTTTCCTCTACTCTTCTCTCCTGGGTTTTCCATCCACTTTTCTCCCTGCCTTTTCGAACCTCTTTTCTTTTGTTTCTTTCATGTGTTTCGTCCATTCTCTCATCTGTATTCTTTTTTATTCCTCGTCCATCTCAGCATAACTTTTTCACCACCTCTGCTTTCATCTTCTCTTTCACTTACTTTTCTATCTGCAAAATGTATATCACATCGCCATTTATATACCCTAGCCTTTTTTTAGGGCTAGTGAAGCTGTTTGCCTGTTCTTAGATCGTTTCTTCAACGAACTCTAGGAGAAAATTTAATAATAGATTTAGGGGTGGATCTATAAACTCTCCTAAAAGGGAGGGGGTACTATTAAAAAACAACGCTTTGAACAATGGTGTAATAATGTTAGCGCATTGATTCTTAATATTGTTACTAAACTTATTTACTGGCAAGTGCCTTTTTACACTCTACAGACAACAGTAAAAAGACGGAGAGAAAGGAGATTCAAAAGAAAAAGTAATAATATAAATATTCACAATATCACGTACATTTGCATAATAGAAAGTCAAGACAATGATATAAAGAAAATCGAAGTAGATACTATTACAAATATATAATACATCTCCCTATCAGTTTTTAGTCTATCTTCTCGTTACACATTTTTGCAAAGTCAACCAATGAGTGGGAGATTTTCCCCCACCGTCTCTCTATAATTACGTTAGTTGCATGGACTCTTCAAAGCCAAAATGTCGTTATTCTTCATAATTAATTAATTATGTTAGTTAATTTCATCTTCGCAAGAAACTTCCCCTTTTCTATTCCATAATTAGTGATACTCTTTAATAAAATTAGGACATTTCCCTTCATTTTAGTAGTCCATGAGCTTTTTAGAAAATTTTTACAAAGTATGAAACTGAATTTAAATAATTACATGCCTCTCACCCAGAAAAGTCTTTGTCTTATTTAACTTAACATCTCTAAACATACATATTATTTTTATGCGTACGAAAAGATGGCATAGGCATACAGAGAGGACCCTTATAATTTTGTTTATAAACTTCCTTATTTTTAGATAATTAATTCGCGTTTCTTGTTAAGAATTTTACACGGGAGAAAAATTCGCTCAAAGAAGTACAGAAAAAGTTGCCTTACATTACATCTCGTGTACTGTGATTCCGCGAAAGTAATTATTTCTAGCTAGGCTAGCTTTTCAGGCACGACATTTACGGAAAACTCTCCGCAAATATCTCTTCTATACATTTACCCAGAATGTTCAGTTTCCTGCTAAGCTGCAAACAGTTTTCCAGCAGTACATTGGTTACTTTTCCAAGGTCGAATCATGTGGTCGGGGTGAAATACAAGGCCTAAATATTTCCCACCGCTCTTACTCTCCTCTCTCTCATTCCTTTTTCATCCTTACTTTCACCCTTCCACATTTTATCCCTCAGGCCTCCACTTTTCTCTATCTCGTTTTTACATTCACCTCTTTCCCTTCGCCCACTCCACCCCACCGCCATCTCCCGGCGATCTCCCGAGTAAGTACGCGCCATCCCAAAACGTTCAGGAAACTCAATAAACGTCAGTGCCGAGCGACGGGTCTAAAAGTCCCCTATGGCTGTAGTTACGTGAGCGGGTGTCTTGATTAGCATCCAAAATGCTGATTATGTTCCATGCAAACTGTGCGTGACGCATGCGCCCTTCGGAGGATTTTTTTGATCGTCTGAATGCCTGCAAGTCAACGGCGCTGGGGAAGCAGAACTCTTCAGTGTCAATTGCGACGAGAATGTGTTTAGTTTCCGCACAATGGACTTTTTAGTCGGTACAGGGTTATATTTATTGGCTTAGGAAAACTATTGGAAAGGGAAAACTGCAACGAGTGTTATGATCCATTGCTACCGCGCGCCACTTCGATGCTTTCTAAACTAAGTAAAGCCTTCCTTGTCATTGTAAATTATCTGTTTGCAAAATATTCAGTCCGAAGGCCGGTTGGGACCTCATCCCCTCTGCCATAAGCTACGAATAGCTAGGAGAGGGAAATGTGGCTTACAAGGAGAAGTGAGGTAGTTTGCCCTTGCTCTTCTCACTGAGCCAGAATGCTACAAGCAGAACAAGCCCACGTTGGTGAAGCACAAGGACTCCACGTGTAACTTTTTTCGTAACATTGCATAAGGAGAAACGTTAATTAATGCTATTATTGGGCATAACTCATACCTCGGTTGCTTTCCTATCATCACAGTCATGAACAAGACAGAGAAAAGTATATAAAGGATACTTTTTCAGCATGACTCATACTTCAGTAGCTTTCACATCATCACAGCAATGAACAAGACTGGGACAAAAGTATACACAAGATACATTTTCCTCTATCCCGTACTAATAGACAAGTGGTAAATAATTGTAAATTATAAGAACCTAAACAAACATTCCGGAGGGTGGTTCTTAATTACTTACTTTTATTGTATTACGTTTAAATTTGAGAAATGGAAACGGAATATATGATTGAAAAGTCAAAAGAAAAGTGATATTGTGATATAACTACTATCTAATAATAACATCGAAAGGGATTAAAGTGCATTAAATTAAAACTGTATATGCTGCCAAAGATTTAGCGGTAATAGGAAATTAAAAGATATACTTTAATAATTGCATGAGATTAGAGGTCTGCGTTTTGGTTTATTTTGAATTTAATGGTAATGTGTTGGTAAATCATATTTATGCGAATCAGCAAATGTTACTTAAAAGAAGCCAGTTGTATATAAAAAAGAAAAATTATATGTAGATTGTGATTATAGGTTTTTAAGCGGTGATTTACCACATTTATTACAATTAAATGATGCTCTTTTAATTCCATTTACAATTTTCTTTTTTTAGTATGCTTACACACTTAATATTTATGAATATGTTGATATTTTTCTTTAGTGTAAACATCCAGAGAGTCAAATAACCTTTACACTCTTCCAATGTCAACATTTACCAGTAATCGATTCTTTTCCTGATTATATTAAATGTATTCATCCTTAGAATTTGATGATCAATATTATTGGCTAATGGCAGATTTTAGCCGTATGGTACTTTTTACTTGATAACTTTTCATCAAATTCACTTAGTGGATTTGTTTGAAGTTAAAAAAACACCAACCGATATTCCGTTAAGGGTGTACATTTTTTGGAACAAAACATTAGTATATTTAATTCGTAAACCTTGTTATATAGTATACTATAAGAATCATGCAGATTTCTTTATCGAAAACCGCAATACGCGGCAATTCTAACGAGAGGAGGTCAGTTAAAAAAGGATTTTCTGGGTCATCGAGTGACTTATAGGCCGTCGGCACCGGGTTATTGATCAAAGCGAGATTTCGAATTCTATCTCGAGCAAAAGTTACAATCTAATATTTTACAGCTGGCCAAATAAGGTTTTTATTTCTGTCCCGTATTATATACGGCAAAATGACTTTTCCAAGAACTAAAAGAAAAAAAATAATGCTCTAGTCTGCTCCAGGTGATTTCACTGAATCGATGCCAATACGCCATGGAAAAGGGCGAATATTTCTCATTTGAACTTTGCGTAGCTAAAATTGAAAATTTGTTCTTCATTTTTCTCTTCATAATCATCGACTTCCTAAATATAGAAATGCGATTTGAAAAGAAATGGAATCAGTAATAGTGTTTCTATTTTGAGAACTCACATGGGTTCCGAAAAAACACGGTCTCCTGCGCGATTAAGAGGATAAATGCAAAAGAATGCTAAAACAGGCAGGAGACAAAGAACTGCTTCTGCTCTGATAACATTATGTACTTACATTAAAGCGATGCGGCGTCACTGAGGTTAAATGGCTCTATTGGTTTCTCCTAAGGAAACAGGAAAACATACTAAATGGTAATTTGACTTTACAAAACTTTCATCTTTTGGACACAATAGAATGAGGATTAATTTACATTAATCGTGAGGGAGTGAGAAGTGGTATACGATACAAAAATATCTCTTTTACAGTCAAAACATGATGTATATTCAAAGTTTTTCATGATTCTTTATCATCAATGACGAACTCAGGATAGCATATATTCACATCATTCCTTTATATCTTTTTTTTTTCAAGGTGCATGGACTTATCAAAATATTTGTATTTCCTCTCATATTCAGTGATTGATTTCTCCATAAAATTGTTGTATTTTACCGGTAATTTTTGAATAATTTGTTGCTGTGGCAAGTAATTATTTGTGTTCGAGAAGGGATTTAGGTGTTATTCCTATCAGTAACTTAAATCTCAGGCTTTTTCCTTCATTTGCTACTCTTACTAGTGTTTTTGGAATATCCATTAAAAATAGTATGGATTACGCTAAATATTTTGCCTCGTTAATGTTATCTTAAGAATGAAAGATTGAAGGTTTTGATGTCGAATCAATATTAAATAACTCATTTCTAATATTTCACCATTTATCACTTGGCGACATTTCCTGTCGCATAATATCGCATTGTGTCACTCCATAGTCGTGTCCTTCTCACAGCTGGTAGTGGAACGCTATTTACGATGAATACAAGTTTTTTTAGGTGAAACTTGGCCGACTTAGTTATAGTTAATGTTGGACTATGATAGAAATGAAAAATGAAAATCACGATGAATTATGATTACATACAAACACGTTAAATTAAAGAAAGAAAATAAAACATAAATATGTACTTCAAGCTTGAAGGTAACGCAAAGCGTCGAAACTATGGTCACGGGGTAAAATTACATAGTAGTGCTGCTAATTTTTTTTTCAATTATGGTGTCCTATTAAGAGTCGATCCTGAAGCAATAGGTAAGAAAGAAGAAAGAAAGAAATAGTTTATTGTAATGCCGTGGCTAGAAATTACCCCTAAGAGCAATAACAAAAATACAGTGTGGTGCATGTACACAATTCCAAGAGATCTTGCATAACACAAAAAAGAAAGTGAATTTAACAAATTATTACTGTGATAACATAGAGAACTGCATAAATTACAGAAGAAAATACATTCACATTGCAATACACAAAATAAAATCAATTAAGTAAAAGAAAGTATTATTATAACATGAGCATGTAATAACAGATTTTATATACAGATACATTGTCGAATAGTATAGATTAAGGTTGCAATAGTAGGTAATTATAAACCTTTTCCTTGAAATTATTAAGATTTTTAATAGCTTTTAATTTGACAGGTAGGGAATTCCTGATCTGAGTTGAGTGGATAACAAAGATATAATATAACTAGGTAGTATAATAAATTGACCTGAAAAGTAGTAATCTTTAATACACACTAGTTTATCATTCAATACGAACAAATTTACCAAATATTACGACCTCTTCCAGCCTGATCCTGGATTGAATGAAAATTTAGTGGTTCAATCCACCTTTTGATTTTCGAATCGCAGAAGTCTTAACAACTTTAAGGGCTACCAATAGATGCCCACAGCTGTAGCTATCGGTTTGCTGTAGTTCCAACACGTTGCTATATCACAAGAGCTATATCTATAGCTGTGTATTTATTTGGGTTAAAAGTCAGGATAGTGTAAATTATTTTATAAACCATATCAATATATTATAGGATAAAGAAAATCTGTTTTCCAGGTACCCATCCCAGAATAGATGCAAAGATTTTTGTCCTTCGTCTCGAAAGTTTACCGGTAATAATTTTATCCAAACCACACCGTACCAATCTCTTACCGCCTCCACCAAAGCTGGTCTTCTACCGAATTTCCCTGAATGACATTAACCGAATTTTACCGGTATTAAAACCAAGCGATCCAAAAGTTAGCATTCGGGAGGCGAAAGAATATCCTCGGATGGAGTGTGGCGGATATATTAAAACTGATTATCCGAATTATCAACTTTCCACTAAAATTCCCTGTCCGGCGGAAAAGGGAATGGAAACATTCCTTCCTCAAACAGTGCCCCACTCCCTCGACTCATCCAGGAGCGACTCTTTCCTCTTCATCTCTCTCTCTTTCTCTTCTCTTTATCCCGCAGTTCTCTCTCTGCCCCTCATCTGCGGCTCTTCTGCCTAGGGCTCGGTTAACTGAATTACTTCCAACCACGCATCGCAGCGGACGAGTGACGGAGAGAGGCAAATGAGGAGAGGGGTTTGCGTGAGCCCTATTTGACCGTCTGCAACGTGCGGAATCCCAGAGGGCGCCATAGCACTCCGCCATTATCCTTAGTCCGCCATGGTTCGCGCTAGGTAAAGTAACTGAGGGAGCTCTGAGAATTATTCTACGAAATGACATCGTAGTCAGTGCTGAGACTAAGGGACGTTACGGAAGTCGCTAGAAGCGAGGCGATTCCCATGGTTACGCATTCCAGTGCAGTTCTCCCATGGTCAAAACACCATTACGGGCTCTTCCAAGTATGGAGTCCCAGTGCGAATCGCACTGTGATGTTTACTTGACCAGGAGCGTTGCCACGGCGAACATCGAGATTTCTCACCGTGGAGAACGAACATCTGGATTGATTTTTGGGCAGTTGGGATTGCTTCTGCGATTTATTTTGCTGGATCATTTTGGAGAATGGAATGGATCATGGGTCTCCATTAGGGGCACGCTTAAGGAAAAGGAAAAGTCATGAGCTTTATACCCTTCCTGTTGCAGTTTCTATCTGAGGTTCTCCTTGAGGATGACCAGCGCGGCTTCTGAGCCAATCCGCTATTTTTGTAGTGATTATGTCGTTCTTTCTTCTAATCACATTGTTCAAGTTATCCGTCTGGCATTTTCGCATCAAAATGTTGCGCAAGTGAAATTTATACCCCCAACAGACTTATTTAATGTCATTTTTTAATTTGTTTTTCAAATAGCATTCTATTCTATAAGCGAATGGTGATTCTGAGGATGATAATCTCCCTAATTCAGCAGATTCATGTTATATTTTCATTAATTTCTGTATCAAGTTTCTATTTATCGCGGTACTGGTGGAATATATTCATATTTTATCTGCATTTTCTTCGTTTAAATGAAAATCCTCGATGCGAGTACTGATTTATAGGATTAATTGTCTCTATATATAATCGCTGTAGTCTGAGAGACTTCGCCCATACTGAAGGAGTTCAGCCATAACATCTTAAAAATTCCAGAATATATATCGCCGAAATTATTCAGTGTAGAGTTCAATATTCCACTATTTGAAACGTACTGATTCTAAAAAGCATTTGACTGCGCAAAAATTTAGATATCATTCATTTATTTTTTTATGTAAGTTTCATGATTTTGGTTTCTAAATGTAAGTTNTTTTATCTGCATTTTCTTCGTTTAAATGAAAATCCTCGATGCGAGTACTGATTTATAGGATTAATTGTCTCTATATATAATCGCTGTAGTCTGAGAGACTTCGCCCATACTGAAGGAGTTCAGCCATAACATCTTAAAAATTCCAGAATATATATCACCGAAATTATTCAGTGTAGAGTTCAATATTCCACTATTTGAAACGTACGGCTAGCTCTGATTCTAAAAAGCATTTGACTGCGCAAAAATTTAGATATCATTCATTTATTTTTTTATGTAAGTTTCATGATTTTGGTTTCTAAATGTAAGTTAAACTGTCCTTTTCAATTTGTTTGAATTTTATTTCAACGAAACATAAGTAACATATGAAAAATCTGAATTAAAATGAATGGATTTTAAAATTTTAATCACTAAATAGAAATGAGTAATTTTTCCGCAATTATAACAGTGAAATTAAACAAGAAAGGGAAAATAATATTCACAAATGTATGCAGAGCAACATTTTTGTAGTGTTTTCCAGTCTAGGAATGGCTAACTGCAGGTATATAAGTGAACGCATTGATGCTTTGATTAATAAATTATCTCAAATGCTTTCAGACGCAGGTTGGTAATCCTTGAAATAAAGGAGATTAGAATCTAGGCTGCGATTGTTAGATACATTCAGAGGAAATACATTTTCGGAAGACGTAATTGGTATTATGCGACCCCCCTGCTACTTTGGCCGATCCGACAGTGAGCGTAAAATAAGAGAAATAGATGCGAGGACAAGTTTTATGGACTCATTCCTTCCGCAAGCGATACGCGATAACAATAAGCTAAAGAGGTAACTCTATCACTTGGTATTTTCACCCCATACCTGATGGCGGCTTGCAGGGTATTTATTTTGATGTAGATGTAGATAAATCGAGCGGATAATTTCATCAGACTGTCTTCATCGTATTGGAGTTTTGCCCATGAATACGTAATTATCAGAATTAACTTCTACATGCATTAACTATTAAAAACAAAGTCAATATTCAATCAAGGAGATTTTAGAATGAATGCAATCCAGTTTTTATTATCACGTAAATATCACGTACAATTAAAATAATCCATAAATAAACAATGCATCAAAAAGTATTTGCATTCATAATTGTACAGAAGCGCTAAAATTTGTGATTGATCAATCGAAATCATCACAGGTTCAAGTAAGTTCGAACACGAGAGAGAATTTGGCATAAGTTTACAGAGAATCGGTGCTGAAGGGGTTAGTGTTTTTAGAAAGCCCGGATGAAAGTTCTCTTAAGTGAAATAAATTCATATTTTTTCTTAACCTGCTGCTCTCTATTGTTTAGTAAGAACATTTATAATGTTACATTTGTTTTATTTTGATATTGTGTATTAAATATTCATACATTTAATTCTTGGTAGATTTTCTCTTCTAAAATGTAAAGATTTAAGTGCGGGGCCAGCTTTAGGTACTGAACGAAGGAAGCAGCTGCTGAGGGCTCATCAATGAAAGTGGCGTCAATAATAGAGCATCCAGAGGTTGTCCGACCGCCTCAAAGTAAACAAATAAAATTGCAACGTGACTTAAATACATGATAATCACAAATATACTAAATAACTGAATTCTCAGAGATAGATTCTAAATACTCGACGATTGTCGATATCTGTTGACGAATTGTTGCATATCATTTAGCCTTACGTAACAAATAACGACAATTAAGTAATGTGCAAATCGATGTAGGAATCAACAATTAAGGATATGCAACAATGACTCTGAAATCGTTGTAATATGAGGCAAAAGCAAATGCATCAACACTTGTGAGACAGCTGAGATTCTTGCCACAGAGTGTTTAGGTATACTAAGCTTAAATTAGTTTCGCGTGAAGTCAGTATGTTAAGGCGTGGATTCGAGGATAGCCTTGAAGCTGAAGGGAGTGCGCCATTTTACAATTTCCACGTGTTTACTATAGGCAGAACTAGTCGCTTAAGATAAACGTGCGGTGAATTCGAAATTGTGTATGTACAATACTTTTGGGTGTTCACTTTTCTTTGCCTCGTCAAAATAACTCGCTTACATAATTTTATCCCGCAAAAATTAACTGCAAAACTTCATAAAGACGCTTACTATTTCATTTAAGTAACTCGCATGCGATTACTCAACTAGGTTTTTACGCTTCTACGGCGAGCGTCGCAGAAGAAACTCCGGAGGGAAAGAGGACATAAGAAAAACGCGACAGAACTGCAGAGATTTCCCAAATAAAAGGAGATAATAGAACGACCCGTCCCGGGAAGGGGGTTTCCCTCGTTTCGTTTCGCAAGGGGAAGACGTTTTGAATTTGTACGTCCCGATGAATTAGCGCGTACCCCATTCTCCGCGATATTTATCGTAATAAATAGATTAAAAAGTTTTCCTCGTTCCTTTCGCCCTCTGTCACCTTCGGGAAGGGACACAAAGGGAAGGGAGAGAGGGGAAGTAAGGCGAGAGGTAGGGCCCGAGTCCAACAGTGTCGCCAATCTAATTGAGCTGTCCCTTGAGAAGAGGTTAAATCATATAAAAGTTTGGAAAAGGAGTCGGCCTAAGGCAAACCGTATTCGGAGCCGGAAATAATGGACGCGGCGGCACAAAAAGCTGTTTAGAGCCTCTTCCCTCCGTTTCTCACTTTCGTCTTTTTTTTCCACCTCGCAGTAATTACGGCGACTGAAAAGTTGAAAATTCCATTTCTGCGGCAGACTTCAATTTGTCCGTCCTTTACGGACGGAGGGCATTGTAAGGAGTGGAAAGCGTTCTCCAAATTGCCAAAGAAGCGGCGCACAATGAAAAGATGGGGACATTTTTGGAAGTATTCATGGAAAAGCCTGAAGGCCCTCATTGGTGCTGAGTACGACGGCACAGCGTGTGGATAATGCAGGATTAATGAAACCTAAACTATGGGATAGTTCGATGTTAGTTATTATGCTGTAAACCTACGATGTTTCCTTTATGCTTCAATACCATTCAACTCACATAAAAACTCTTCTCCTCCAATATTAACTCATTATGAGGAGCCACCCACTTACCTATAAAACACTTATAAAATACTACCTATAAAATGATATATGTTATCAATCAGTAGTCGTCTATAGTACCTCTTATGCTTAATTTTTCTTTCAATCATTCTATTTGAAATTCAAAACCCTCTGAAGTAACTTTTGTCGCTTAAGATATAAAACTAATTACACGATAACCCCTACACTCTGCAGCATTATTCTATTTCTGTGGTGTGATCAGATGCCTCTTATTAAAAAAAAAGATCATCTCGGCCTTTAAAACTTACAACTTTCATATTACAATTACATATGATTGCAAAGTCAAAATTTAAGCAGCAATGATTTACAACTATGTTATTCTACAATAGATACATCACATCGACAGCATGTACATTTAACAATACACTTGAATTTCCAATACTATAATTAGGTCGTCGTATTCCCAGCAAATCCAAACCACAACCTTCCTCCCATAATAATTAATGACTTAAAATATAACAATAATAAATATAAAGCAGGGTATTTATTTTGATGTAGATATAGATAAATCGAGCGGATAATTTCATCAGACTGTCTTCATCGTATTGGAGTTTTGCCCATGAATACGTAATTATCAGAATTAACTTCTACATGCATTAACTATTAAAAACAAAGTCAATATTCAATCAAGGAGATTTTAGAATGAATGCAATCCAGTTTTTATTATCACGTAAATATCACGTACAATTAAAATAATCCATAAATAAACAATGCATCAAAAAGTATTTGCATTCATAATTGTACAGAAGCGCTAAAATTTGTGATTGATCAATCGAAATCATCACAGGTTCAAGTAAGTTCGAACACGAGAGAGAATTTGGCATAAGTTTACAGAGAATCGGTGCTGAAGGGGTTAGTGTTTTTAGAAAGCCCGGATGAAAGTTCTCTTAAGTGAAATAAATTCATGTTTTTTCTTAACCTGCTGCTCTCTATTGTTTAGTAAGAACATTTATAATGTTACATTTGTTTTATTTTGATATTGTGTATTAAATATTCATACATTTAATTCTTGGTAGATTTTCTCTTCTAAAATGTAAAGATTTAAGTGCGGGGCCAGCTTTAGGTACTGAACGAAGGAAGCAGCTGCTGAGGGCTCATCAATGAAAGTGGCGTCAATAATAGAGCATCCAGAGGTTGTCCGACCGCCTCAAAGTAAACAAATAAAATTGCAACGTGACTTAAATACATGATAATCACAAATATACTAAATAACTGAATTCTCAGAGATAGATTCTAAATACTCGACGATTGTCGATATCTGTTGACGAATTGTTGCATATCATTTAGCCTTACGTAACAAATAACGACAATTAAGTAATGTGCAAATCGATGTAGGAATCAACAATTAAGGATATGCAACAATGACTCTGAAATCGTTGTAATATGAGGCAAAAGCAAATGCATCAACACTTGTGAGACAGCTGAGATTCTTGCCACAGAGTGTTTAGGTATACTAAGCTTAAATTAGTTTCGCGTGAAGTCAGTATGATAAGGCGTGGATTCGAGGATAGCCTTGAAGCTGAAGGGAGTGCGCCATTTTACAATTTCCAAGTGTTTACTATAGGCAGAACTAGTCGCTTAAGATAAACGTGCGGTGAATTCGAAATTGTGTACACTACTTTTGGGTGTTCACTTTTCTTTGCCTCGTCAAAATAACTCGCTTACATAATTTTATCCCGCAAAAATTAACTGCCAAACTTCATAAAGACGCCTACTATTTCATTTAAGTAACTCGCATGCGATTACTCAACTAGGTTTTTACGCTTCTACGGCGAGCGTCGCAGAAGAAACTCCGGAGGGAAAGAGGACATAAGAAAAACGCGACAGAACTGCAGAGATTTCCCAAATAAAAGGAGATAATAGAACGACCCGTCCCGGGAAGGGGGTTTCCCTCGTTTCGTTTCGCAAGGGGAAGACGTTTTGAATTTGTACGTCCCGATGAATTAGCGCGTACCCCATTCTCCGCGATATTTATCGTAATAAATAGATTAAAAAGTTTTCCTCGTTCCTTTCGCCCTCTGTCACCTTCGGGAAGGGACACAAAGGGAAGGGAGAGAGGGGAAGTAAGGCGAGAGGTAGGGCCCGAGTCCAACAGTGTCGCCAATCTAATTGAGCTGTCCCTTGAGAAGAGGTTAAATCATATAAAAGTTTGGAAAAGGAGTCGGCCTAAGGCAAACCGTATTCGGAGCCGGAAATAATGGACGCGGCGGCACAAAAAGCTGTTTAGAGCCTCTTCCCTCCGTTTCTCACTTTCGTCTTTTTTTTCCACCTCGCAGTAATTACGGCGACTGAAAAGTTGAAAATTCCATCTCTGCGGCAGACTTCAATTTGTCCGTCCTTTACGGACGGAGGGCATTGTAAGGAGTGGAAAGCGTTCTCCAAATTGCCAAAGAAGCGGCGCAGAATGAAAAGATGGGGACATTTTTGGAAGTATTCATGGAAAAGCCTGAAGGCCCTCATTGGTGCTGAGTACGACGGCACAGCGTGTGGATAATGCAGGATTAATGAAACCTAAACTATGGGATAGTTCGATGTTAGTTATTATGCTGTAAACCTACGATGTTTCCTTTATGCTTCAATACCATTCAACTCACATAAAAACTCTTCTCCTCCAATATTAACTCATTATGAGGAGCCACCCACTTACCTATAAAACACTTATAAAATACTACCTATAAAATGATATATGTTATCAATCAGTAGTCGTCTATAGTACCTCTTATGCTTAATTTTTCTTTCAATCATTCTATTTGAAATTCAAAACCCTCTGAAGTAACTTTTGTCGCTTAAGATATAAAACTAATTACACGATAACCCCTACACTCTGCAGCATTATTCTATTTCTGTGGTGTGATCAGATGCCTCTTATTAAAAAAAAAGATCATCTCGGCCTTTAAAACTTACAACTTTCATATTACAATTACATATGATTGCAAAGTCAAAATTTAAGCAGCAATGATTTACAACTATGTTATTCTACAATAGATACATCACATCGACAGCATGTACATTTAACAATACACTTGAATTTCCAATACTATAATTAGGTCGTCGTATTCCCAGCAAATCCAAACCACAACCTTCCTCCCATAATAATTAATGACTTAAAATATAACAATAATAAATATAAAAGCTGGAAAATAAGAGACCTAGGTTCGATTCCCGGTCACGTCGCCATTTTTTGACTACTATTTATCCTTGACTTTTAAACCGTACGGCTATTAGAACCATTATATATCTAGATCTAGTTAGAAATTTCCTCCACATCCTATATTATAATATTATATATCCTAATATTCAATATGATTAGAAAG
>KZ308672.1:443911-473640 GCA_000376725.2 Ladona fulva | reverse complement strand
TAGCCTTACGTAACAAATAACGACAATTAAGTAATGTGCAAATCGATGTAGGAATCAACAATTAAGGATATGCAACAATGACTCTGAAATCGTTGTAATATGAGGCAAAAGCAAATGCATCAACACTTGTGAGACAGCTGAGATTCTTGCCACAGAGTGTTTAGGTATACTAAGCTTAAATTAGTTTCGCGTGAAGTCAGTATGATAAGGCGTGGATTCGAGGATAGCCTTGAAGCTGAAGGGAGTGCGCCATTTTACAATTTCCAAGTGTTTACTATAGGCAGAACTAGTCGCTTAAGATAAACGTGCGGTGAATTCGAAATTGTGTATGTACACTACTTTTGGGTGTTCACTTTTCTTTGCCTCGTCAAAATAACTCGCTTACATAATTTTATCCCGCAAAAATTAACTGCCAAACTTCATAAAGACGCCTACTATTTCATTTAAGTAACTCGCATGCGATTACTCAACTAGGTTTTTACGCTTCTACGGCGAGCGTCGCAGAAGAAACTCCGGAGGGAAAGAGGACATAAGAAAAACGCGACAGAACTGCAGAGATTTCCCAAATAAAAGGAGATAATAGAACGACCCGTCCCGGGAAGGGGGTTTCCCTCGTTTCGTTTCGCAAGGGGAAGACGTTTTGAATTTGTACGTCCCGATGAATTAGCGCGTACCCCATTCTCCGCGATATTTATCGTAATAAATAGATTAAAAAGTTTTCCTCGTTCCTTTCGCCCTCTGTCACCTTCGGGAAGGGACACAAAGGGAAGGGAGAGAGGGGAAGTAAGGCGAGAGGTAGGGCCCGAGTCCAACAGTGTCGCCAATCTAATTGAGCTGTCCCTTGAGAAGAGGTTAAATCATATAAAAGTTTGGAAAAGGAGTCGGCCTAAGGCAAACCGTATTCGGAGCCGGAAATAATGGACGCGGCGGCACAAAAAGCTGTTTAGAGCCTCTTCCCTCCGTTTCTCACTTTCGTCTTTTTTTTCCACCTCGCAGTAATTACGGCGACTGAAAAGTTGAAAATTCCATCTCTGCGGCAGACTTCAATTTGTCCGTCCTTTACGGACGGAGGGCATTGTAAGGAGTGGAAAGCGTTCTCCAAATTGCCAAAGAAGCGGCGCAGAATGAAAAGATGGGGACATTTTTGGAAGTATTCATGGAAAAGCCTGAAGGCCCTCAAAGGTGCTGAGTACGACGGCACAGCGTGTGGATAATGCAGGATTAATGAAACCTAAACTATGGGGTAGTTCGATGTTAGTTATTATGCTGTAAACCTACGATGTTTCCTTTATGCTTCAATACCATTCAACTCACATAAAAACTCTTCTCCTCCAATATTAACTCATTATGAGGAGCCACCCACTTACCTATAAAACACTTATAAAATACTACCTATAAAATGATATATGTTATCAATCAGTAGTCGTCTATAGTACCTCTTATGCTTAATTTTTCTTTCAATCATTCTATTTGAAATTCAAAACCCTCTGAAGTAACTTTTGTCGCTTAAGATATAAAACTAATTACACGATAACCCCTACACTCTGCAGCATTATTCTATTTCTGTGGTGTGATCAGATGCCTCTTATTAAAAAAAAAGATCATCTCGGCCTTTAAAACTTACAACTTTCATATTACAATTACATATGATTGCAAAGTCAAAATTTAAGCAGCAATGATTTACAACTATGTTATTCTACAATAGATACATCACATCGACAGCATGTACATTTAACAATACACTTGAATTTCCAATACTATAATTAGGTCGTCGTATTCCCAGCAAATCCAAACCACAACCTTCCTCCCATAATAATTAATGACTTAAAATATAACAATAATAAATATAAAAGCTGGAAAATAAGAGACCTAGGTTCGATTCCCGGTCACGTCGCCATTTTTTGACTACTATTTATCCTTGACTTTTAAACCGTACGGCTATTAGAACCATTATATATCTAGATCTAGTTAGAAATTTCCTCCACATCCTATATTATAATATTATATATCCTAATATTCAATATGATTAGAAAGAATTTTTTATAGTCCGAAATTGTGAAATAATATAAGAAAAGCAGCTGCATGTTTCCTCTGTTTATTAGGATACCAGATATAGATTAGGAATGGCCTTTTTATTTGGCGTTTCCTAGTGACAATTTTTACTAAATTACTAGTATAGTGACTAGTGACTACCTCCTTCCACACGCCGAAAGATTGTTTGCAGAGTATTTGTGTAGATGTAAATAAAGTGATCAGTACATAACGTTTATTAAATAGAGAAAAGAAATATTTACACTTTTCCACCTTTCGTATGTACGTGTTTTCCCTCGGAACTGTGGTCTTTGATACTTTGCGTGTCCCAGCCAAATTTCAACATTTTGAAAGAGAGAGTGACTTTGCGTAACTTTCATAGAATTCATGCAACGTCGTCTCAGTAAATCGAGTTTTGAAAAATTTTCTGTTAGATATTAATGAAACCAAGTTCGTTTATCAAAAATGTGTAAGTATTAAGAAGCGTTTCCTCTTACCCAAAGGCAATTACATTTTCTGTTCAGAGGTCTCCAAAGGATATTCTGCTGAGGACCGGAATTAATTTTCGGGGTTTAAAATTGAATTTAAGGACCGAAGGCGTGGGGACAAAGTTGCCTAAGAAGATGGCATGATGAGCGCATTTTTCAAAGGTCTGCATTAAAAGGCTGGTTTCCCGTAGGATAAGAAGCTCTTATGAAAAGATCACTCTTGCATTCATGATAACCTGCTCCTTCATATCTGAGTTGAAACAACTTCAGCGAGGTCGAAATTTGGCTTGGGGGTTTCTTCATCAGCGTCTGTCAAAATTTCCTAAATCTCACTTCATTATTATAACGTGCTAGCTAAAGTGCCCGTTGATTCTCAGCGGGAAAAATAGAGAGAATTAAATAGAGTAGTCCTATATTTACAGAAGATAAACCAACGTTTCTCATCGGGCCTCAGTTTTCAAGATCAGATTCAACAATGGAATTAGACAGTCAGTGAGACGGTTTGTTTACAACCTCAAACGTTTAGAAAAATTCCCTTTATTTGATCAAAATTCTCGCTATTTTGAACAATACATTTCTTGTTCAAAATAGCGAGAAACAAGAAACAAACAAACCCTAAAATCGATGAAAGTAAACTAAAATGCATGAGCTCAGATTCAACAATGGAATTAGTCTTTAGGGGGACAAGTTTTTTACAACCACAAAAATCACGACATTTTTGACTATTTTATCTAAATTCTCGCAATTTCGAATCAAAAGCAATGTTTCACGGACAAAATGAGTTTCTTTTGTGCAATTTCCCTTCTTTTGGTGCTTGTCTCGATTTCGTGCGGCTATTCTATCTGATTTAATTTTGCAAATGAAATGAACCATGCAAACGGTAAAAGTGAGTTTTACATGCATTTCCTATGGAAACAGTTTTAAACGTCTAGAGTCGAACTGGGGACAGTAAGATGATAAAAATTGGCCCATAATGAAACAACGAGAATCCAAATCATCCTAAGGAAACGCTCCTTTTTCAGTCATTATTCTGCACTTTTGGCCATTTAAGTTACCCCGAGAAGAATTTTGATTCTTTCTTATTATTATTTCGTTTCTATTTTCTTAAATTTGAAAATCTCCTTTGCAGTTAATTGTAAGTTATTATTTTATTTGTAATTATGAACGGACTACTTAATTTCAAACGTATCAAAATTTTCCGAAACTTCCCAAGAACAGGACTTAAAATATGTTCGTGTTGGGAGTACACTATCTTCTAACATATCTTTCTTCGATTTTGATTGACAACTCCATCATCTCCCAAAAGAAATTGGTTAATCTTGTTTGGAAGCTATTTAGATATGGACAAGTTTTTGATTGAAACGGAATACGAATTTTAGGAGATCTCTCATCGGAAATCGATTTCACTGTATCAATATTTACATGTGTTTGTGTACCCTAAAAGCCGCCGTTCGGCGTGTAGCAGGGGGGGAATGCACCATGACTCTACTTCCCTAGTCGATAACTTTCACGTATCATTCGCGGAAAAAATGATTTCTTGAAACAACTGGTTCTATCGTCTATTTTCCTGTTTTTTCTTGCAGTACCAGAACGCACTATAGAACAGGGAGGACGCATAGTTTCGGTTACATCTTCTAAGAACATACTTTCACTGAACTTATTAAATGAACTCAGCCTTTTTGTTTAAATCTTCTAGACATTTCCATCCTTTGTACATACAGAAGCATCTGAGTAACTCTCACTGGTTTGTCTTAACAATTTTACGAATCGTATCGCCTTTCGTTGTACCTTCTCTGATTTCCTCATACAACGCTTGTCGGCAGGGTCCCAATGACTACATGCGTACTCTAAGATGAGATCTAAATAGCCCAAAGTAACATTTTCCATAGACTTTTCCTTCTTTCCTACTGACTACCTGACCTCCTTCTGAAGACCTACTACTCTATTCTCTATCTACTTCGCTATTCTGTCCTATTCTTTTTCATTGGCGAAACCGAGGTTTACCAAGAGAATAGTCAGTGGGAGCAAATTAAGTGCTTGTCTACGTATATTACGGATGTTGGTATCCCACGTTCAGTCATTCGTTATGCTTTCTCCAAGATATTTCAAAGGCTGTACAAAAATAATTGGCAATAAATTTTCTTTTGAAGAAGTTAATTACTGATGGTTTGTCAACATTAAGGTCTAATTGCCAACATTCGCACCATTTTATAATTCTGTCAAATCTAAATTACTAGAGTTAATTTATTGTCAATTTCTCAATTAATTGTCATTCGCAAATAAATATTCTAACTTGACTATCAATGTTATTAAAAAGGTCGTTGATGTATACCAAAAATAGTAACGGACCGAGATAGATAGGTCCGGGATAGATAACCTATCTCGGAACTATCTGTCTAGGTTGCTGGATCCTCCTTTAGGCCGCTTTTAAATATTGGAGTTCTATTCGCAATTTTTGAATCTTTCGGGACCTTCCTTCGCTCATAGACTTTTCAAGTACTACTTTTAGGGAAGGAGCTA
This sequence comes from Ladona fulva, assembly GCA_000376725.2. NCBI lineage: Eukaryota > Metazoa > Arthropoda > Insecta > Odonata > Libellulidae > Ladona > Ladona fulva. The sequence goes on along the minus strand of KZ308672.1, from coordinate 468,601 downwards.
CGCTTTTTTCTACTTCCTTGAATACCCAAGCTGGAGTGTCTTCTGGACCAGAAGCTTTATTCGGTTATGTTCGGTTCGCAAAAGTTAAGTGATAACGTCTTCTCTAAAGGTGATTTTCGACATCGCTTCAGGCCGATCAACTTTCGGTACGGTACCTAAAATATTGTTGGACGTAAATACGACACAGAAGAAAAAACATTTAAGGTATTTGCTTTGCCCTTGGCATCGTTAATTACATAGCCGCTATTCCGCTATTATCTTTCAACTAACCTACCGTTTGTTCTTTACGTTGGACTTCAGGCACGTACAATCAAAAGGCTTTAGGTTCCTCGTATAAGTATTCACATATAATGACGGAGGGCATCTCGCATGATTAGTTTCGTTTCCGGTTACGCTTGTATGTATACGCCATTACTTGATCTGTGTTGTTAATTGGATGCCCCGCAACAGCTTTCAATCTTCAGTGCAAACGCCTCTGTTTCTTTGGAAAATTTCCAGTCTCCTTAATATGCGATGATCATTATTATTTGAGGATTTAGAGGATTTTGGGATTTGAAAATCTTTAACTAATTTTCTGAGGACCACGTTTTGGAACGGCATTTGGTAGAACGAAACTTTCCTCTTGCGGCGAGAATTCGTACCGTTGAATTGAGTTTAACGCGACGGTGAGCCAACGCCTTCTTCGCCGCTCTTATGGTTCGGTAATCGAATTGCGATTCAACTTCTCTTCCACCCACCAACTCAAACAAATTGGAATTTTCAGGTGTTTTCGGTCTCCGAAATCGAAACACAACATACAACGTAGAAACGTCTGAAACTCATTATTCCACAATCAAACGGAAACTTTGTATAGCTTTCGGTCAGAGTTGAAAAGTTCCTTTGAAGGTTGGCAAACAGAAAGGTATGGAAATTTGTGAGGTGTTATATAATGAAGTGAGACGCTTCAATGTATTTATTTATGCTTATCTCAATCAAGGGAATAAAGCCAAAGAACTTAAAATGCACAGTTTACTGTGTATTAACACATTCCATAGTCTAGTTTTATGGTCAATTATGTTTTGTAACTTATGTATTGAGTTGATTTTTCTGCCACATGTCTGAGATCATAATGATTTGTAGTGTGTGTGTGGGTTTTTATATATGAATATATATAAATCATCTTCGTCATCATCAGCAATTTTTAATCCGACTTCGGATGTAGGCCTCCCCAACCGCTTTCCAATTTTCTATATTCTGAGCATCTCTTTGTTATGTTTCCCTTGATTAGTTGATAATATCTCTCTTCCATCGGTCCTTTGGTCTTCTTCTTGTTCTCTTTACCTCACTCGTTTTCCAGTTGAGAACTGCTGATATCAAGCGATTGTCTTTTTCGTAGCAACCATGCTCTCTTTAGAAAAGTACACATGATTCTTGTACATCAAGTCATAACGATATAAGAAAACGTTACCGAAATCTGCTTCATTGATTTCAGGTATCGTCCTATTGTAATTCATTATATCGTTTCTGTTAATTATTATAATTGATCACATTAAACGCGTTTTAGCTGCACGTTCATCAAGTTTGTCAACCGACATATAGGCATAACTTGACAACACTCAATCAGGAAATATACGCCTAATTTCCAATGAAATACCCATTGTAATGCATGAAAAATTTTTGTTAAAGAAATCGATCTTAAAGTAGGAAATGAATGTGTAGAGAGGTACACAAATAGGAATTATTATAATAAGAGGGAATTATTTTAGAAATAACCACTTTAATAACTTTGTATCTGAGGCATTTTGGATTTAGGCTGTTTTATATTTTTAAGCAAAATCTTCCACAATGTGCAGCTGTGGATGTGGGAGTTTCATTCCTCGATAATTGCATCTTTAAAGTACTGCATACAATGAAGCTCAATAACTTGGAAGAACATAATGTGTGAAGCAGATGGCTACTTAATTTGTGATGCTATCAGAAGATATGATTAATAATAGATAAGCTACCTTTCTAAATTGACGTGATCATTCCATGCGCAGAAAACCTGTCAGACTCGCAGATTATGGAAAGTACGTGGAAAGTTATTACTATCTTTTGGAAGGCACAAGTTTAAACTCAAGAAAGAAAAATTATTCCCCCAAAAAAAAAACGCGATCCCTTAAGTGTACGGCTTTACCCATTATTAAAATCCCATGAATGGGAACGAATTTCAATTTTATTGATTTTTTTAACGGAAAAAAACTATAACCCATCATATTATTGGGATGATTTTGTATTTGAGGTCGAAGTCAACATTAATTTTTCATTTGTTTAGATATATATTTAATATTTTCGAACCCTTTTCAGTAATTATTTAGTCAACTATCATTGTTTCTGCCACCGACTCAGCGACCGATGAAGCTAAAGAATGTCAGAGTTCACGCGTCGTTGCTATGTCGCAGTGACCAAATTTTATTCATAGCAACGTAAAAATTGACTAATTTTGCTTCAAGGATTAGAAAAAAAAGGGATAGATTTTAATGACAATTTCACCGATTTTGGGTCTAATAAAGCATTAAATTACAAAAATAAATTACTTTTATATTTTTCTTGAGGCACACCTCCCGATTTCGTGCAAGCGTGAATTTTAATTCAGTTCAACTAAAGGTCTTCGACGAAATGATTAATCGATTCTACGTGTATTTTTTTATGAAAGACACTGACATGTGTAAATATTGCACTTATTGCAATAGGCGTACTCGACGGATAATTAAGGAATACAATATTCAGTGGTTTTGATGACAGGTTTGTGGATTTTATTTCATTTATACCGTTTTCTAAGCCTACGAGGAGACAATTTATATCCGTAACCCTCAAGTACGACTGTTTTGCAAAATATCACCCTTTTCGCTCCCTTAGATCGCTCGATTGTGTTTCATTTCACTTTCAGATCGCGGATAAAATATTTCGAGAAACGGAGGCGATGAGTAATAAGAATAGAATTAGCATTTCGAAACGGTCCCCTCTCCGTCGCAAAAAATGTTCTCTCTGCATTCCCTCTAAACTAATACATAGGCGCAAGTTCCAGAATGGCTACTATATTTCTCCTCTGTCGATATTATATCCGGAATAAAATCCCGCCAGCGTCCCTGACAAGCTGGGAATTCCAATTTGGACAAACAAAGCCATTCGTTTTAATTAAGTCGTTTTCTCGGCCGATGGAGGCGGGGGCGGAGCTCATCACCGATTCAGAATTCCACCTCCCGCGCTTCTGGAACATGGCGGACGGGGCCCATCTTAAGAGGCCCCATCCTCCCAAATACCCGCTGTCGAATCACAATGGAACGCTTCTCCTTCAAACGGACGGAATAATTACAATCCCGGAGTCCTCCAAAAAGCAGCGATGACAGAAGCCAATGAATAATGATTCCCATCTTCTACGCAGGGAATCTTTGATTCCGGAAAATTTCCTCAAATTTTAATGCTCGAGGGGCCCCTTTTTTACATAAAGAGCGGAGGATTTTTATGTCGGGGCGCTTTGTTTTCTTTTAAGGACTCCGCGGGTGCTCGCGGAGGAAAATTCTCGAGTTGTCTTAGTCGAAATTTGGGTGGTTCTTCTATCCTCGTTTTTTGAGGAATTTAGCGAGGTTTTGATGGTAATTTTATCGAGGAAGGAAAGAAACGTTTCGGTCTTCATAATGAATTTGAATAAAAACAGCGGGAACAAAAGGGAAGAGAAACAAAGAACGGTATTCCGAACGCGGTGGAATTCATTCGGAGACTATATCTGTCTATCACAAGTATTCGATGTTGAATTCGAATCCAAGAAAATCAACAAAATATTATTGTTTATTGTGACGTGTATGACAAGAGGTTGAGCTCTAGAATCTTGAGTTTCCGGATTTTTATGAGCGTGAGGATCATGAAGTGCATGGAACAATAGTCGTATGTAATAAGAGTATTGGCGTCTGATAGGAATAGTGCGAATCTTTATTTATTTGGCGAAAGTTTATGTGAAGGAACCCCGAATTTTAGATAATATAAAGGGCTGGATAAGTTCTTAAGTAATAAAAGGCATCAAGTATGGAATAAATCTTTCTTTTCTGGTTATTTCTATTGATTTGTCTTCATATCTTTTATAACTCTATTTTGTTATTCGTTCTTTTTTGTTTATTTCTATTGATTTGTCTTCATGTCTTTTATAACTCTATTTTGTTATTCGTTCTTTTTTGTTTATTTCTATTGATTTGTCTTCATGTTTTTTATAAATCTATTAATCTACTTTAATCATCAAGTTTAGTTTTCTGTCTGTAGGTTTCGCAGGTTTTTCACACCCTCCTTCTTGAGGGTGTTTTCCTGCAGTGGAGAGTTTTCCCTGAGCTCTTAGCTTAGGTTTTTTAATCCACAAAGTAGTTTTCTTCATTGTACTTTTGCATGCTGTCTCTCTCTTTTCTTGTCTCATATGACAAAGGGTTAGATGTAAGAAGAGACTTGTTAGTCTCAATCTCGCCTTGAATAAAGTCCTTTATTATTATTATGATTATTATTAAATGCACATGAACCTACCGGAAAGCGAAAATACCAACCATAGAATTCTTATTAGGCAGTATTTCCGCCAAGTTTGAAGACTAACAATAAATGTCGAGAAAAATTAATAGCATTCTTATCTTGATTGATATGAATCGGAACTTAGGGATAGTCAAACTACTTATTGGAAGTTATTCGTTTCATTGATTTAATTCCAGGAAACTCGATGTAAAATTCGATCCTTCTCCTGTGCGCTAAGAGTTATCTTGAAACAACATAAAATTGGTAATAAAACTTATCTATTTGTATAGAAAGAGAAGGATGGAAGGATTTTGCAGCTTTTGTGGACATCAGGTGGGTCAGAAATGGGGAAAAGCGAATTCAGACGAGAAAATGTGGAGAGAGGGTTGACGTTGAAGGCATCCCTCGGGAAAATTTAAGTATTTTGCATAAATTTTATCCTAAAGAGGAAGAGGACCAAAAGTAGTTTTTCCGCCTCCTTTTCAGAAATAGTTTCGAGTGTCTTCTCTTTCTGGAAAAAAAATCCCCCTCTTGTTATTCTAGTAGTAACTAAGGAGTTTCGGAAAGTTGTGTTTTCCGCTTGTCCAAGCAGAAGCGGAACTGGATAGAACAAACTCCTGCGGATTCATGAAGGGGACGTGGAGAGAATTCTTACGCTGGAAAACTCATTTAAAAAGTAATTTCATTGTGATTATAATTGATAACTTTGACTTGATGGCGCATTTCGTATGTTTTGTTTGCACTATTTGAAATAATATTATCTTTTATCATTCAAAGTGCTTCACTTTCTGTTTGCCAATTCACATAGCGGCTAATGAGATTTTTCTGAGTGGTAGGTTGACCACTGCAACCGATATTCGAAACGTCTTGGAAAAACGTAAGCGGTGTAGGAAATAAAGTATGGATCTGAAAAAGAAAATTTATAACATTACATTCCTAGATCAAAGGTAAGCGAACGTTTAGTACAGTATAACTTTAGTTTTATATTTTAATGAACAGCAAGCATTTTTATGGTAAGATATAGACCTTAGTTTCCATTACATAAAATTCAAAATATAGCATTTCTGAAAGCCATAGTTATAGAACGGCTCACAGATGTCATAGTAGATGCGCGCTCAAGAAGGTAAAAACTGCCCAGTTGTATCTACCCAGTGAAGCCTATGTCACCCCCACGTATTAAGACTAAAGTAGAGAAGCATAGTCCAACCTCAATCAATATGACATTTCTAATTAGTTCTAATTCCCCGTTTGAAAATCATTTAATTATTTCCCCTTTAATATTTGAATTGTGTTCGGAATTACGTAAATATAATTCCTTCACTGCCTGACTGTATAATTTTTCTTCATTCTTTGGGTATAATGAAATATGAAGACTCAAATGCCCTGTATCTTATTTCAGTATATTATCATACATTCTTTGACAGTAAATGATCTACTAAAACTGCGAAAAACTTTCTATGATATTGGAGAACATGTCTTAGCCATATAACGCCGGTTGACGAGTTAGTAAGATGGATATTGGCTTTATTTAGTGAACCAATGAGATATAAACACTCATTCATTGGTCGTTAAACTAACCTTTAATAGGTCATCAAATGATATTCGTAACGCGACCTTAAATACCCTAAATACCCTTAAATTCTGCCTAGTAAGAAAACAACCGAGATTCAATCTCTTGAGCAATATTTATTAATCCCTATGTATATCTAAAATTAAATTTATTACCGGAATATCAACTATGTAAGCTTATCAAACAATCACTGCTCATTTGGAGAATGTCTAATGTGAGCTGTCTTTAAATATAAATGATAATAATAAAATGTCTTTATTTAAGGGCGAAATTGAGACTTATTAGTCCCTTATAACATCTAACCCATTTAAAAGGGCATACATTGCATTATTCTACGTTTCCTTCGATTCACTTATATTTTAATGCATTAAACATTACATCAATCGCTATCTGCAAAGTATATGGTCTACAGGACATAAAACCCTTCTACATTATCTACCTAAAACCCTGAAAAGGGAATAAAGCTCATCAGTCCTGATGAGTGGTAAGGTAGTTTTCCCTTGCATCGTTGAGCTGGAATGCTATATGCAGAAAACATTCATATGAGCATAGAATATCACTTCTTAGAGTATCCAACCTAGAGTGACCACAATGAATACTATTATTCAGAATTACTCATACCTTAGTAGTATTATATAACGACAGTCATGAGCAAAACAGAGATGAAAGCAAATGAAAAATACCCTTTTCTCTAAACTGTGCCAAAAGAATAATTTAAAACACTCCGTTAATTAGAGCGAACATTCAAAGTTTCGAATGGAATTGAATTATGTTTTTCAACAAAAATTTCGAATGAAATCGAAATCTGGAAAACTTCAGATCGAAAAGAAATTTAAGTGGAGGAAAATCATGTTTTCTTCCTTTTTTCGCATTCCAATATTCTGCGTATGATTACAAAATCATGCCTAATTAAAAAATTCTTATCCTTTTATAAATCTGCAAAGCTATATTAGCGGACGACGGCGGTAATTCGTATATTTACTCAATTCGATTCCAAGTTTGAGTAATTTAGTCAATTCGATTCGAACACGATTCTAAATGAAAAAGCATGATTCGCACATCACTACGATTTGGTGAGAGGAACATTTATAACTACAATATCAAAAAAACTAAAAATTTCATTAGACTTTCTTTTATANTGTAGACTTCAAATTTAAAAAATACATTTTCAGAAATTCCTGTATGCTAACGTGAACTATGGTATTTCATTCGATCCGTTAACCCAGAAGAGGGCACGTTTCGTATTGAATAAAGTATTTTTTATTACGTGTTACCCGAAATTTCCGAGTTTGACGACTGAGGAAGTTCCCTAGTTTGGAGCCGTTCGTATGTTTAGGGAAACTTGTCCAAAGCGTTCGCAGCAGGGTCAAACGAACGCCGGCGGATTCAAGAGGTGACCGCTGAACCGGCGGGATGCTCTTTTGGAAAGTCCTATAAATACTTCAACGCATCAATTCCGAATGAAGGTCACGTCCATTTATGCAGGAAAAAAAACTTTATTTTACATGCGCAGCTTATAGAATATGCATACTGTTTTGAAGGGCGTATTACCCCATAGCTAATTATTAACCTCACTTCATAGTTAAAGATGTATACCATTGCTTGTCATATTTCAGTTTAGAAACTTAATTAAATTTATATATTCAAGGGAGACTCGTTTCGTATTGTCGCTGATTTGTTTGATCCGAGGAAGACATTTTTGCGTTAAATCAATTTTCAGATGAATAAAATTTTGTGGAAAGCTATCTGAATAATTGGTCACATTTCCTTAACGATAACTTTAATAAGAAATAGCTGTCGTAGTTGAATATCACCTCCATTGCCATCATCGGATAACTTCCTGAATGTCCATTCCATCATCCGGTTGACTTATAAATTATTCGGAAAAATTGATCCACCTAAAATGAACTTTAACAGGAGAGATACCGTGATTCATATAGCCATGATAAGCTATACGACGCTCCGCCAGAAGACAAACTCCTTCATATAGTTGTGAACATACAAAGACGAGCTAGGAACCTCTGATCTGTCTCTTCTTCCTCATCCATTCCGGTGTGCCCATTCGCACATCCACTAAACCACCTCTGTCACGCCCACCTCTCTCTTTGCCTTCGTTTCGCTTTGTGAAGCCAATTTCTGGGACTACGTTCTTGATCGCATTAGCGCGGGACCCGCGAAACGCAGGCCATGGGGGGCCTCTGTCGCCCATCCGTCTGCAGAGTGATGAGTCGGAGATGAGAGGGAAGAAGTGAGTTAAGGGGGGCGCTCTTGAGACTCGCATACACTCCACTAACAGTGCTCTCTGTGTTCCAAGGGAGGACCTCTCGCAGAGTGGATTTGATTAGCCGCGGAAACAGTTCTTGAATGCGGAATAGAAGGGTTTGGCTCTCGTCTAGGTCGAAAAGTGTCAGGGTAATCAGAGGGAGAATGGGTTTGGTTGACGAGGTCATCGAACTGCGGAGTTGAAGTCTCCGGCGCTGCATGATTTAGGGTCTGATATCCCTGCTGCTTTGGGAATCTTATTACCCAACCCCGGTTCTGCGAATTTGCAAAGAGCTTTCATTCGATCCGTCCTATGCGGGGCCCTCTCTCTTTTTGCCATTTCATGGAATTCTTTCGTTGAGTTTTGCGTGGTGAATGTGAGAAACCAAAGGCCCGTGTGCATGTATTTGTACATCTCCAGGGGTACTCAATTATTTTTCTGTACGTGGTGATTGACGAATACTACGAGGAGGGCAAAGAGGCGATTCCCTTCCCTTGGTGATTTATAATACTTCCAATTTGCCTAGGATCTGACGAGGAGGTTACTTGACTCGTTCACTGCGGATCACTCCACCGTTGGAGTGATAAATGCATTTGAAATGGAGGTATCCGCAGTGAACGTTTTAAAAGGAGCTTTTAGCATAAAAATTAGATTTTTTTCACCTTCACTTTACGTCTACTATATATATTTCGACTAAAAGTATTGTAAACTTTAATTGAAGATGCCATAAGGGCATTGACTACCGCCCCCACACTTGGCATGTATCTAGAGTAATCCTTGGATAAGGGTAAACTCCGCTAATCTATTTACACATTTCTTTTATTACTCATGTATGGCTTGGAGAAAGACAACTATTGTAGCGATTTCTCTCTCCAAATATTACATATACTGCTATGTTTCGTATTTTTGAAAGTTATCTTCCTTGATCCCTATTCATTGTTTCTTACTGTGATTGGCTTCCTCCTCTTTAATTAGTGGTATTATCGATTTATGCATCTTCTTTATGTTTGTCGAAGTGAAATTCTGTAGACCTGTTCATTTCCGGGTAAGCTAACGGTAATATTTCTTAATATAGCCTGTTCAAGAAACTGCTTCGAAAAAATCACAGACCAAATTTGCAAGTCCGAGTATAAAACTGCAGACTACAATGGATTGTAGAGAATCACTGTTCACCATGATCAAAGATTCTGGGAGGACTAACAATGCCATGTACTTTGCTGAAGAATCTCGATTTAATAATCATTACCGAGTTCCTAACTACATACCTTTGATGATTCCTAGTTTGCATCATAGAACGTCGCGGTAAAGCTTTTCAATTTACGAAGTAATTGTTTCACCATAGCAATCGGGTTCTCGTAGGTTGAGATGAAATGCATCGTTGTTAGCGTTACCCATGAAAATGTTGTTGAACCGGTTAGTTTTTTAGTCAGCTCTATCACCGTCTTAATTGAATGGGCTCATTGAGTTTGAGAGGCTCTTTGTTGAGATTTTGCCCACTCGACTGTAGTGATCCAGAGAAGATGAAATCTTCGAGATGAATTGAAGATTTGCACATTAGCGGTGCCTGCCTGAAAACTATTGCGCTCTTGATCTCAGCTTGAAGGTGTGCGTCTTTTTCAATTTCCAAATATAGGCCAAAATGTTGAAAAAATTAGTCTTTCCTTGGCTAATTGAGAGGTTTTCAAGTATGAATACGTACAAACACCTTTAAGTATCGATGCAAATGTAACAGAAATAATATGGTAGGATTACAGTTAATCATATTTACCTTTTCTATAATAATGAGTTATATAAACTATTTATTTTACATATGGTTATCACACGCCTTCTTTCAATAGTTGTCATCATACTGTTTTACAAAACTCATAGTTCATTGGGACAAAAAGCATAAGTAAGGATGCATAGGGTTTGTACTTGTTATCTCCCAATCAATGAAAATAAAATTGCGTGAGATATATTTCCAAATAACTACTCAGATTTCAGGTCCTCTAAAAAAAATCAGCGAAAATATTATTCCATTAGGTTCTAACAGTTTGCGATAAAATCTCATTTTATTCCGCCCTCATTTACTTTCTGCATTAAAGGCGACATCTAATTTTTATTAAAATTTGAAAACCCTTTACTGAAATTATGGAATACAAAAGGATTTCCCAGTTAAGGAAAGCAAGAATTTTACTTGTAAATTATGATGTTAGTGGATGTATTATTCTATGAAGGTGAAATACTGAAAAAATATTGTCTTTAAGATAAAAGCGTTTAGCCAATTTACGTGTAACTGACCGATACAGGCATAAATGACACGTAAATGTCATGAGAAATATAGTTTGTTGTTAAGACTGTAGACTTCAAATTTAAAAAATACATTTTCAGAAATTCCTGTATGCTAACGTGAACTATGGTATTTCATTCGATCCGTTAACCCAGAAGAGGGCACGTTTCGTATTGAATAAAGTATTTTTTATTACGTGTTACCCGAAATTTCCGAGTTTGACGACTGAGGAAGTTCCCTAGTTTGGAGCCGTTCGTATGTTTAGGGAAACTTGTCCAAAGCGTTCGCAGCAGGGTCAAACGAACGCCGGCGGATTCAAGAGGTGACCGCTGAACCGGCGGGATGCTCTTTTGGAAAGTCCTATAAATACTTCAACGCATCAATTCCGAATGAAGGTCACGTCCATTTATGCAGGAAAAAAAACTTTATTTTACATGCGCAGCTTATAGAATATGCATACTGTTTTGAAGGGGGTATTACGCATGTTTAAGAGTAGAAAGTTTACATTTCGTACAGGGGAAAAATGTGGTTGTAAAAGCTGACGTTTGCTCTAGCAGGCCTTGAGGAATGTTTCGGTGTATCAAGCGAGGAAAAAGTTTGTTAACTCCGTGATTTTTGCCTCTCGCATGCCTATATCTTGCACAACACGCTAGTTTATATTTTTCTCTCTCGTTTATTCAGTTAGGAAAACGAAACAGAGTTGGAAAGCTTAATTTCGTAGATTCACTCTTCCAACTCGAGGAATCCTTCTCCGCTCAGACAGTCAATTATAATTCATTATAAAGCAACACTTCTTTCATCTTTAGATTAGCATTCGACCTTTTAATTCCATTAAAAGTTCTTTTATCTTCCGTCCCACTCTTTTATTAACGGGAAACTCCTTTCTCTAACCTTTCTCAGCCAATTATATTTCAAAATTTCACACCAGCATTTTTTCCTCGGCATCTTCTCAATTTCCTTTCGATTAATATTATTCACTCCAAAATCCAAGTTGTGAAGGCTCTCCCATTCATTCCCTTTTCGCAAGCACCCGCCTATGAAGGCCAAACCTCAAAGGATATTATGGAAAAATGAGAAATAAAAGAGTTTTTCTTCGTGCCCGCTTCGTGGTTGTATACAAATAAATATCTCCATATTTCTCCTGACCGCCCTTTTTATCTCTCGCGGATGACAAAGTGCTGTGACGGAAAAGGTTAAGGGACCGCATTCTATTTCCTCAATTCTTGATGTAATTTCTGCTCATTTTCAAGCGTGGCAGTTGTCGCTAACAGAAAAGGAAAGGAATGTCTTCGAAGAGGAAAATGATTCAGAGAGGTCAAGCAACGGTCATCTAGGAGGAAAGACTATTCCGGGATAATCAAGTGGTGGAGGAGACAACTTGGAGATGATGATGATGATTATTATTATAAACCTTTTTATTCGGCGAGGTTAGGCCCATGTGGGCCTCTCTTACACCTAACCTCTGAAGTCGTACATTTCACATAGAATTTCAGAAATTAAATAATATTTGAAAAAAAAACAGTAAAAAGTAAGGGATGGAGATGTTGGGAAAATACTGTTTGGCTGAAGGCTTTCAATGAAAAACCCACGGTGCGGGAAAACGCTCATACAAGAAGGGGAGCCAAAAATCCCGTGAAAACACAGATAGAAATGAAATAATAAAATCAGGTGTGATATAAGAATGAATTTAAATGTCAGCACTTCCTTCCCGTCCTATGATGGAGTTCCATGTAGAATGTGTGGTCTTGAACTACGGGTGAGGTCTTATACCTGAAAATAATGAAGGAGAAAAGTAGGCGGAAAGAAAATGGTATATTGCGGATAATTTTCACTTGTGTTGTTTGATACAAATGGATAGAAAATGAATGAATACTATCGTCCAGGCGAAAGTACAACTCGGCGACAATTGATATCATTGAACAAATTTTATACTGGTGTACATTTCTTGAGTGAAGTATTAATTTGTTCCAGGGAGATTTGTTCTACCATTCAAATCCTTCATTATAACTGTAAGCAAACTATGGAATTCTCTTCCTCCTGAATGTTCTCAATATCCTCTAATATTTTTTAAGAGAAAATGCCTTACTCATCTTCAGCTTTATCATGTCCCAAATATAGAAAATCACTCTGCCATTAGTTACTAAAAATTCATTACAATTTCTCAATCAGAGGATGAACTTATCCCGATTTCTCAATATAGTCCAGTCATATTCATCTACCGTACTTATATATATTTCTTGTACTTAAAATTCGTCCTCTATCCTTATTTCCATTTTTGGTATAAACGAGAATTTATATTGCCTAATTCTTCTTTAGTAGTCTTGGGAACATTCCTTTTTTCTTATTTTCACCTTTCCCCTCTTCCTTTTAAATATTACTCGCTATTTTCAGTAGATTTCGAATGTTTTTCATTCCCCTCTTCTTCTGTTTTCCTGCTGTGTCTTATTTTTTCGTTAGTGCAGACAGGTGTTTTCAAGCCCATGTAATAGTTCCTTCTTTATATTGCTTTCTCTCTTGCTTTACTCCAAAAAGCTCATTCTTTAGATCATTCTGTGACATAGGGTTAGACGTAAGAAGAGATTAACTACACTCAATCTCTCCCTGAAATAGATTCGCTTTATTGTTATTGTTATCATTTGTTTGACATCGTCTTCATGTGGTAACAGTACGAGGATTGCTTTTCTGTGCCACTCTGAGCCTCTTGTCAGGTACAACTACAGACTTCCAGCCACCAGGATTCGTTCTCTGCCACACGTCCAGGTTTTCGTCCTCTGCCACACGCTCCGCAATGATTCACACTTTTCTCAACCAATGACAGTATGTATTTTTCGATTTTAAAAGTCGATTATTTTAGCGATCATTTATACCTAATGTCATTGCGCATTTTAACTTGATCATTCATGATCTTTAAAAAATAGTTAATTAGTTTTTATTAATTGAAATATAAACTATATCATTCATGGATGAAACCGATGGTACCAACTGAAAATCGCCCCAAATTCCTCCAAATGTTCCCTTTTTCCCCTGAACCAGAAATCTTGAAACGATTGCTTTGCTATTTGACAAGCATTCATACCTTTTGTTTAAATAATTAAAGTGTCTCCTTTCTTCGAATACAACCTTATGATTGTCTAATTTTTGAGTGAGGTTTAAGTTGGTGAAAAAAGTAGCCATTGAAGACCAAGACACGCAAGCATTAAGCCACCACTATCCATAGTTCCCTATGAGATGGTTTCTTCTCTTATTAAGCGTCTGGAACCGGCCCTGTTCCAACAAAATCTCTTCATTTTATCATAGTTATTCCTTATCTCAGCAATAACCATTACTTTTCTTTCTAAATCGAAGTTATGTCTTCCTCTACCATTCAACCCTTACACACTTCATACCAGTACTAGCCTTAGTAGACTATGGTGTCTGAAAATGGGCCCTATTAAGTTTTATCTTCTTTTAATCAATATTTTTCGTAGTTTTTTTCCTAGTTTTCTCTTCATAGTATTCATTGGTTATTAGGTCTTACAATTTTCTTTTCACCATTCTTCTTTCTTTTTTTGCCACCCTAACAGTGTTTCAGATCTAAGAATAAGGACACTCTATATATAATACATGCATTTATTTGTAGTACTTTCCCAAGTAGTGTAATCCTTTGCTCAGTTTACCGTAGCACAAAGAGTATTTTCATTATGTAATGTTTATGTAGAAATCCATCAACCGGATTGCCTCGTTCTATGGTTTTGAAGTTTTGGAGGCATACTCTGGGAAGATGTTAAGGACGATGATATAGAGTTTATCTACCAAACATTTCAAAAGAGGATTCCGTTCGATCTAATTTGTATATGCATACGATGTCGATGAAACATAACTTCCTACATAATATAAACTTCGTCCAACTGATCATTTTCAAGGAGTTGACTCCCTGGGAATTTTCTTTATGCCATTTTCCTCCTTTGAAGTGGGAGTGGATCGAGGATAATAGTGCACGCAAAGAGAATGGAAGCTATCCAATAGAAAATGTGGCCGCAAGAATATCTACAGACGAACACACGCTTTTTATTGCGTCGTGCAGGTTTCCCCGAACCAGGGGCGAGCGTGACCAAGGTCCGCAAATATTTTAGAGAATGGCATCAAAGGAATGTTAACGGATGTATGGAATCGTTTGATCTACAAAGGGAAATAAGAGGAGACAACTCCACAATCATACGGAGTAGTCTTCCTTTGGAAGATGTTATTTATTTATTTGGCCGACGCTAATATTATTTTCGTTTTTCGCTCAATCAAGCTAACTGATTCATTTGTGAATTCTTCAAAAGAAATATATATGCGATAAGATTACCAATATTGTTTCTGCGACAACAAAACTTTGGAGATGGTAACCAAGATGGTGATTAAAATTCACAGTTGCTGGCGATGTTTTGTGGAAATAAATCAGGAAGAGAATGAGAATAGTTGTACTTTTTCCACAATGTATTTATTATTTAAACAAATAATAAAAACTCAAACTAGTTTCGGCGAATGATCGCCATGATGACACTTGATGATGGTGATCATTCGACGAAACTAGTCGTGAGTTTTTATTATTTGTTTTAATAATAAATATATTGTGGAAAAAGTACAACTATTCTCATTCTCTTCAAGATGATGATTGCTTAAACTCATGATGCATGAAGTAAATGGGCACTATGTGGTTATTTCATACCTTTTGTGTATTGTTTTAAGCATATGCATGTATAACATAAAAGAAATAACTAGATAAAAGATTCAAAGGCTGACTTCCTCGCTCTTTTAATGTGAATTAGTTCTTAAAGCAATAGGTGCAGAATTTTGAGTGTGTATAATGCAGCTAAGTTTATTTCAACTTTTTGGGCTCGAGCGGTAGTCGATTCAAGGACCATTTCCTAATCAGACAGCATCGGCATCGCCATTGCCATTCTCTTTAAGTGCCTATGATCATTCGAAACCAAGCTTAACATTTTTACTTGTTTCATATTTTTAGTGAGTCATTTGAATGGCGTTTTTTGTAAGAGTGAGGAAATCCAAAGATTTGAGAGTCCCGTACTAGAAGGCAAATGATAAACATTTATTCAGCAAGGAATGGTAGCAGGACCATATTTGTATCATCTTCCAGAAAATAAAATCTTAAGGATTAAGTCATTAGATGAACATTATTTGCATTCCCATTCTCATATTTAATTAATTTTTTTTGTGTGAATTTCTTTTATATATATAATATCAATGTAGAATAATATACGAGGTTAGGTGGAAGAGAGGCCCACTCGGGCCTAACCTCGCCATTAAAGGGTCTAATAATAATAATAATATCTATATTGATGTAGTGAATTAGGCGAATAGGCAAGGTAAGAAGTGGGTATATTTGTCTTGTTTCCTCACTGTCCCGTATTGCTATAATCGGGTAGATAGTGGGAATGCTATGACCAGGTTCAGGAAGCTGAAAAAGTGCTTATAAGTACAGTACTATGACTCTATGTTAATCCACAAAGTAGTTTTATTCATTATACTTTTGCAAGCTATCTCTCTCTTTTCTTGTCTCATGTGGCAAAGGGTTAGATGTAAGAAGAGACTAATTAGTCTCAATCTCGCCCACAAATAAAGACGAGTTATTATTATCATTACTATAAATCTAGATCATCCAAAGAATTAAATGAGGAGTACAGAAAATAAATGTCATTGCTAAAGATCGTTTCCACAGTTGGCTCCATATTACAGCAGTCGTGAACAAGACTGGAATTGAAGCGAATGAAATATATATATTTTCTCTATACTGCAACGAAAGAGAAATGAAAAATATTTCTATAATCACAAAAATATACTAACAAATGTTACAGTGATAATAATCATATTATTTTATTTAAAATAAATTAAAAATCTAAAAAAATCCATATTCGTAAGATTTTAAGCTAAGGCATGACAAAAGGTAAATTTTATATTTATTAGCTGTTATATTATATTAGCTGTCTCAAAATAAGGCATATATACGTGATACTGTCTTAAAATAGGATTTAAATCCTCAAAAATGCTAAAATTCCATATCCTTTTTTGAATTTTTTATGTTTTTCCTTATAGAACAACCCTGACTCCCTTACTACCTCGCGTCATATTCCAGCACTCCTTTCTTTTACTCTCAAATACCGTAATTCCTGTAAAATATCTGCATTTTTCTCGCAGAAGCATCCATATCTGCAGTCTCCTTAAGGTTTCATGGCCTCTCCAAAGGTGCATTTCGCAAGAAGTCTTTCTTGCAAGAAGTTTACCTCTGCTCCTCGCTCCCTCCCCTGGCGGAATCGTGGCCAATCTGGTTTTTCCCTCGTCGCCTCTGCAGCTGATGGCCCCATTGTTTGGGAATAGCGTTTGCGCTCACAAATTGAACGGATGCTCCCAAACTGAGCGCCGGGCGATGCAGCGCGCAAGTTAAAGACGCTCTGTTGACCTAGGTTAGAGACCTGACGGTAAAACACCTCACGTAACTGACTGTATCGTGAACAGCACAAGTATTCCCGGGGCACCGTGGTTCTTGTTGCCCTTTTCTCGGCCGCAATCTCATCCGATGCATTTGTCTATTGGAATTCTCGATGAAGCCTATTCTAATTTGTCGTTACGTGTTCTCCTCTTCAGTTCACTACGCTCGGGCGTTTTTTTCCTTCACCCCTTCTCTCTCTCTAGGCTATTTCTATGCCTGTGTGCGCTTTTATTCATGCGGGTAATGAATATGTATGAAAAGGTAGAGAAGCGGATTAAAATGCCCTCCTTGTCTCGGCAAGGCAATAAGCATTGTGCTGAAGATGATTCGCGGGCTGATTAGACTGGCGCGGAAGCCGATAAATATGAAAAATCGCGTGCGTTTTATTTAAAATATCGCGTTAAAGTTACGTTGGTGCGCAGGTGGATTAAGAAAGAATACAGCATGACAGTGCTGCGTCGAAAAGGTTAGCAAGCATCCATATTTTCCTTTGGCGACATTTGATATTTATTTGGTGTTGACTTAGCTAGCAGAAAGACAATTAATTCACCCACAAGGGATTCGAAGTAAATTTTTCTGCTGAAATGTTTTTAATTCCCGCTCCTTTCGTGGTGAAACACAGCCAGAATGGATTGAAAGCGTTGCATTTTTGGGTCAAAATTTAAAATAAGGCACGTGCGAACATGAAGGTAGATTGCATGTCGTTTAGGAATAAAATTAATTTTTCGTTAAAGTAACGCACCAATCTCCGAGGAAAAGAGTAGTAAATAAGATTTCAATCGAATAAGTTACTCAGTTTAGTTTATAAATTCAACATATTTTAAAGGTCTTTCCAGCAATTTCTTTTCCTATTTTTTAATATAATTTTTCTTTTTAGCTTGAAGCAAGAGAATAAGGAATATATTATGCATTCAGCAGATGTGCCACAGCATAATATGTCAGTTAACAATTTTGTTCCTCTTAAATTTTAAGTTCAATTTTTTTAGAAAGTTTTGACATAAATGTTCAGGCGACAAATTTTATCTAAATCATCTTAAAATTCAGCAAATATGGTACCAATGAACTGTTACTGTACACTGATCAACGAAGTTAAACGGTTTCACTGTGTTAACAAAAAATCGTTACAAATATGAGTTCCACTAAAAGGGAATGATCATGATAGGTTACAGAAGTAATGAGCCGATGGTAGAAGTTCGTATCGTCTCTGTCTTTTTTTTGTGAAATTTCCATCTCTCAAGGCTCGTGAATTGCGTGATAATGAAATTAAAATAGAATGTCACGAGATTTTGCTCATTTACTATTAACTTAAGAGATCAGTCAATCAATCATTTACTATTAACTTAAGAGATTCAATGATATGTTTTCTTCTAGAGGCACAACTATAATTATTAACGGGGGTGGCATTGACATTCAACATAACATTCACAACGGTTACGTTATTTATTAGAAAATAATAGTTTTATATAAATAAAATATCCTAGAAAGATGGGGTTAAAGATATTATAACTCCCCTCGTATTTTCTGGCCATATTTTTGGTCAATTCCAGGATGATTAAGGATGGAGTTCAACACCATAAAGTGGTAGGGCGTATAGGGGAAATTTTAGAGTAAGCAATCTCCTTTAAACATCTGGGATTTTTATAGGATTTTAAAAATTAAAATCATACTTATTTTCGATGCTAACTAAATCCTTCCTTACATTGTACACCGAAGAGATGCTTGATGGGAAAAATTATTCAAATGCATATTCATAAATATCTCCTCTCATTTGTCTTCGTTTGCATGAAGATAGAGCAGAAAATTTAAAACAAAAGCTCAGCGGCCTTAGGAAGTATTTGGTACTCCATCTACGTCAATGGATTAGCCATTCCGGCAGTAAAACATGGCAACCATTGTATTCACTCTCATTCGCACCCTTCTAACTTCACTCTCTTTATTCTTTTGTCTCCTTGTCCCTTATAATCCCTCAATTTCCATTCTCTTGTTGCATAATATTCCAGCGTCCTCACTCCATCTTCCTCTTCGTTTATGCACAATGTGCTTTATTCTCACGTCCTCCCTCCCCACTCATCCTTCCACTCATTTGACGCAGCTTCTTTCCATACAAATTGTTCCGTGTCTATCCTAGTTGGGGAGAGGGATTGGAAGAATGAAATTGCGTTTTTGATAGAGTAGCTCAATCGCAGAGTTTAAACTGCTTGCCAATTTCAAGTTATTATTGAGATATTTATTAAGGCGAGATTGAGACTAAAAAATCTCTCCCTCCATCAAATCTGTCCTCAATGTTATAAATACAAACATGAGTATATTTGTAAATATAAATAGAGAGGAAAACGGAAGAAGAAGTTTTGGATGTGAAAAACCTAATTGGTAACTTAGGATCACCACAACTGGAAAACACAGACAGAGAAGGGTGGTGTAAAAAACCTGCGCAAACTTACTGCTAGTACAAGGTAAAAGATGCGTGGGAAACTGAAAAAAAAATCACTTGAGTAGTACTGTAAAAATAATTCACTAAAGCAATAAAAAGACAAAAAAATCTTATTGAAAACATCAAAAAATTAAAATGTTTAAAAAGTTTAAGTAATATTGTTCAATAGAAAAACTACTTAGGAAACATCTAGGAAATTAAAAACAATGCATAAGACATTAAAAAGTGTAGTCATTTTGACAAGAACAAAAATAAAGGAAAATTAATAGTAATTATACACGGAAACTTTTGGACTAAGAAGACAGAAGATATTTCAGGACTAGTGAAAGAAAAGAAACTAGAAAGGTTACTTCCTTCTCATTCAATGAAGTATGTTTTTCTAGAAATATTAGGTTTTCACGCATCAGTGTTGCTTTATACTCAAAACAGGAAATATGCCCATTGTATATAAAACATTAATATTAATGATACTTTACAATAATTAATAATAGTAACTGGGGTGTATCCAGTATTTTCGCTCTGGCTGGTGGGAGGGGACTGAAGTTAAGTCATTTAACTAATAATCTCCAATTTGCGCTATAATGCGAACTAATCGATTCTCATCATTGGAAGGTATTGCCTATAAAGAAATGTTTTAGGCTACCAAATATTCATTTATAAAAAAATTGAGAATATGGTTCTGAATAAATTCTTATGGCAACTTTGTACTGCCTGCATTATCACTATAATAGTTATAATTTAGGTAGAAGTAAAAATGTAGATCGCGCATTTTTTAATTTCATATGCTTATAGTATGATATGCAGTGGCGTTTCCACTTAGCAACTTATTTTTTTCAGTTCAAAGTTTGCAACTCGAAAAGTTTTTATCTCGGAACTCAGTTTTCTATTATTTGTTTTCGGTTCTCGGTTCGAATCTCAAAATTAAGTCCGTATCTAAAGGTCATAACAGACAAAGAAAAAAGTTCTTACGTCTAAAAGTTCGTATAAAGCGCTGTTCCGTAAGGTGACGTAAAACTGTATTTCACATAAAAATAGAAATCGTAATAATATTGTTAATATAATTTATTGTTTTGTATACTATAAAATACAGTAAGAAAGTAAGAACAAAAATAAGAAAGAAAAAGAAAGTAAGAAAAATGTAAGAAAGAACTTGTGTTATAACTTTCTTTCGTTAAGCAAAATTTGAATCCCAGTAGGCTTTTATACTTGCGTCAAAATTTAATTAAAATACCCGTCTAAAGTAATTATTAATTAATTGGAGTGTATATATCCAGTTTCATTCCTGTGAAGGACTCATCGTCTAACCCATCTCAGTAATTAATTTTAATTTTTGATTTTTTTAAATATTTTATTTTATTTTACATAATTAAAAAAACCTATTACAATAATAGAAACCTTGTAGTCCTCCTGAGTCTGGGTATACTCGTCAGGAGGTGCTAAATTTTACTACAAAGACAAAATATAGTATAAGCAAAGAAAAATCAACAAACATTACATAAAATACTACAAATTAAGAAAACACATATACAATCATCAGAGATAAACTACTTATAAATCATCACTATAACACCAGTAATATGCTACAATATTGTGAAATGTAAACAAAACATAGATCATATGAGATATTACATGTAGTTAAAATTTTAACAATGGGAGAGTCAACAAAAAGATTCATACAAAGAAAATAACAACTAGAAAAGATAAAAACAAGTTAATCATTAATTATCACTAATGGATGTAGAAAAATAAATATGAATACTTTCTGCTACCGAAAAGGACTTTTATGAAAAAATATCTTTGATAAACTCACATATTCTATAATTTAAAGTTTGTCGTTGAGTAATATAATTGAATTTCATTGTCTGCTATATATGAAGACAAAATCTCCAACGAATGTGGACGCCAAGATTTAAGCAGAACTTAAAAAATAGGTTTCTATTTTATGCGATAAATAATAGCTATAATGCTGATAGGGTTGCTCTAGGTACATTAAAATTTCATCAGTATAAATTCAAATTAAATTGAGGTCTATTTGCTGTATTTATTTACTCAGTACGAGGAATCCGTAAATCAACGCTCGAGTTATTTGATACTCGATCTTAGATGTAAAATGCGTTGTTGTAGGTACACAAAATATTAGAAGTTATGTGGTTACATATGAGAGTAGTAGTTAAATCTGAATTTCGATTTATCTCCATACTATTGTATACTGTACGGATTTTTGACATTTACAAATGAGTCGAATCTTGAAACAAAGTTTTAAAATTAAAGAAGGAATTGACGATCATTTTAAACTATTAGTCCTTTTAAATTTTAATTTTGGCAATGCTTTACTATAAGATGATACATTTTTGACATTTATATTTTTTTAAGCCAAGGAATAAGCCTTGTAAATAGCGACTTAGTAATATCAAGGACTTAGTAACGTAAAAATGATATATCATGTGGTGAGAAGTGTTAATGTTTTAATAGAAATAGATTTTTCCTGTAGGTACATATTGTAAGAAGTCTAAATCTCACCCTTTAGTAAAGAATTGTTATTATGCAAGTAACTGAACTTTCAAGTTTATCATCATCATCATCATTATATTGTCATTCTACAGGGTCTTGAACAGTTCAGCACTTTTATGTGCGAATATTTAATTTGCGTAAAGAAAATCAAATATTCGCACAATTAAAATTTTGGCAATTTTTTTGCATGCACAAGAGTATGGCACATTTATATTAACTTCCATCTGGTTTGCGTGTGAACAAGGTCAAATTAAATTTGTATCGTATTTTTCGCATTCCTATCACATAATTTAGCGTTTCCTCTCTTACCCCTTTTCTCTGCAACCCTCTTCAACTCCGAGTATCTTTCTCCTTTTATTCCCTCCCTGATTCAGCTCTCTCTGTCTCCTCTTCTCTCGGCATCCTCCTTTGGGAATTGGAGAAACCGACGCAATGTTAATTTCTTTAGCTTCTTCAGATTAAGAGCGAACTGGGAGATTTCTCGGAAGGAAGCTCGCATGGCAAGATAATGGTGTCATTGGATCACTCGCCCTTTTCTTATTAAAACTCCCTCTGAGGATCCCTTAGACGTAGGATCCCTTTATCTCTTGCGAAGGGGGGAAAAACTCGTATAATCAGCCGAGTGGTATTCTCAACAGGTACAAACAGAAGAAGAGAGTGAGGGATTGAAAGTTGAAGAGGAGGAGGCAAGAAGAGGGAAGGAAAGAGATGAAAGATAATGGGAGGAATAAAAGCAACAAATGAGACATTCTTTATACTTTTCTTATCAGCAAAATATTGCGAATTTTCATTTTAAATAGGGAACCGGAATGTGTTTGATCTTACGCGAACTTGGGTAGATTCAGGTTGGTAAGAATTTGGGAAAACTCAATAATTTTGCAATAGCGAAGTAGTTAATTAAAATGTATAAAATTTAGAAGCATAAATATAGAAAAGAACTAAACAATCCTCATCATTTAAGTATTCGAGATCTAAAACTTGTCAGTCTGATGACTGACAGATGTCTGTCAGATTTATCCCAATAAGGAGCACCATCGGATAAGAATGTAAAGGAACGTTTTGTTAAGAAGTACAATTTGCATAAAATATCTTCATAATGAGCACCACCATATCACAGAAGAGTATTTCGAGGAAAAAAGCAATATTTAAACGCATCAACAATATTGGAATGAAATGATGAGAGACGATTTAAAAAAGAGTTTCTAAAAACATTATCTCACTCTTGATAACTTTCCTCGTTACTTTTTCGTAATATTATTTATTTACCACATCTTTTATGCTGTCGCACAGCTCGCTTACCAGATTATTTAGTACATCATTTTATGTATTACATATATTTTTATTCTGTATATGTTTTGTTTCTCCTTTACGTATACGAAGTTTCTGGTTTTTTATTATTTGATTTTTCTCTTTCTCTTGCATGACTATATTGTGTAGGGGATTGTTTTTATTTCTATTACATTTTCCCGATTTTATCTCAATTTACCCATTTTTCTTTTTCGTTTTAATTTTTGTGAGTATTAGAAATTAAACGTCATTCGAGGTTGGATGGAAGAGAAGCCCACTTGGGCCTTACCTCGTCTACAGAGAGTCCGTCAACCGATGCATCTGTCTGACTGTTCATTGTAAAATACCAAATTCACTGGGCTTCTAGACATCCATGTTGGTAACTCCTTCGACGTGGTTGACAGTGGTTCCGGGTTCGATTCCCGTTGTGCCCACGTTCGAAGTGACCTTAGCTGTCAAATCGCTTTTAAAATTATTCTTTTTCTACCAAATCCACAACTCTTTCTGAGTGTTTTCTCTTGAGGTAAAAATTCAGATTCCTACGTGAATCTTCTCTATGCTAATTATTTCTGGAGAAATGGTTAAAAAGGTGAGGAATCGATTCAAATAATTCTGGGATCTCAAAGCTTGTTTTTCTTTAAGTTCTCCAGTGTTCTAGCTGCACTAATTTCAGTCGTACTTATCTTTAAAATTAAAAGCATTAAAACGATTTTAATTTTTTCTTGACTTAATGAGTGGTTGTTATTAGATTAAGAAAAATACTTTAGGAAATTAAAACACAATATCTCTTATTTAGAAAGAAATAAACAACCTTTCGTCAATATGATACCCATAAATTTTCCATAAGTTAGTTTATCACTCGGTTTTCGAAAAGTTTGGGTGACCTAGCAGAATTGAAGTAGATGATTGCTTTGACGGAAGATACTTTAACGCTATACTTGAAATGTATTCGAACGTTTTCATAGATTACATACGTAGAAAAGACACATTTTTTCGACATAATGATAACACATATATTTCGGAAAAGTTACTAAATCTTCTCAATACATTTTTAAATTATTATTTTTTAAGAAGTTGTATCTGGTACATACCTACTTGGATTCTGAACAAAGCTTGATAGGGCGTAAGTAGCTTACTCGTAGTTATGAGATATATAATCTAGGTCGACATTTAACGAATATACAAACATTTTAATCCATAATTTATTTCAAAGGAAGTAGTTATATATTTCTTTATCCTCTTGATTAACATGTTCACTGCGGATCACTCCGCCATTGGAGTGATAAATACATTGGAAATGGAAGCATCCGCAGTGAACGTGTTAATTCAGATAAGGCTCATAAGTAAAAAGTTTATATTTATATGCATTTCTGCGTAAAAT